>PYHW01010620.1:7663219-7676863 GCA_013186435.1 Turdus rufiventris | reverse complement strand
CCACTCCATGGAGCGTCCCCGGGGCCCTGCTTCTCCAGGAGTCCCCTGGCGCTCCGGGTGACCCGATGCCGGCAGGCTCACCCCGTGCCGGGGCTGCCCCAATTTCGGCGACTCTTCCCCTCCCCACGTGGCGGCCGCCCCGATTTATGCGGCTCTCCCCTTTCCTGTGCCGGGGCCGCCCCGATTTCTGCGGCTCTCCCCTTCCCCACGCCGGGACCGCCCCAATTTCGGCAGATTTCCCTGCCCCTGCGCCACGCGGCGGCCGCCCCAATTTCTGCGGTTGTCCCCTTCCCCGCGCCAGGACCGCCCAGATTTTGGCTGCTCTCCCCTTCCCTGTGCCGGGACCGCCCAGATTTTTGGCGGTTCTCCCCTTCCCCGCGCCGGGACCGCCCCGATTTCGGTGGCTTTCCCCTTCCCCACACCAGGGCCGCCCCGATTTCGGCGGCTTTCTACCACCCCGCGCCGGGGCTGCCCCGATTTCGGTGGCTTTCTACCCCACCCCGCGCCAGGGACGCCCTGATGCTGGTTTTCCCCGCCTCGCGGAGCCCCCCTCCCCTTGCATCCCGACATTGCTGCGGGGCCACTCCCCCTCCCAGCCCGGCACAGCCCCGCGGGGCCACTCCCCCTCATGGCTCGCACTTCCAAGTTGTCAACTTTCGCCACTTTGTCCCTCAGATAAGGTGCACCGGACTATAAGGCGCACTTCCGGGTTCGAGGGAAAATTTTAGTCAAAAGGGTGCGCCTTATAGTCGCGAAATTACTGTACTCATAATATTTTGTAAGTATTTCTTACATTTTGGATACTAATTAGATAAAAACTGTCTCCACCTAACTACTTCAAGAAGCAGAAATAATTTTTACATTTTGTGGAAAAGATCTCTGAAAATTCATTTTTTCATTTGATTTCATTTCAGTGCAGAACATGATTTTTGGACTCAGATCAACACTGGATGCTTGAATTCAGATAATACAAATAAGAAAGGGGAAGTGTTAATTGATTGTGTTTTAAACCTAGTGATGTGCTGTATGGTACTAGGTTTGGTCTGTGCCACTGTACCCAAGCTGTCCAGGAAGATTATTTAGCATGACAGCTGAAGAAAGTTACTTAATTAATTAATTAATCTGCAATTAAAATATGATCAATTTGAGACAGTCAGTTGCAACTTGTGTTGAACAATTTTGGCCAGGCAGAATAATAATTATTATTTCTAAACTCAGGTACGCCTACAAGATTATCTTACTTTTGAAACATAAAGATATTTTTGACTGCATTTGTGAGCACATAAAAAGTTTTCATGATAAAATAGTAACCATAGTAGACAGCAGTAAATGTCACAAGTACTGGATTTTTCAGTTTCCTTCTACAGCAACAAAAAGTCAGATTAATTCAATGGTGATGCTAGTAAGTAATTATTTAGAAATGTCTGAAAGGAAATAAGAATATTTTGCTTTCTAGAGTCAAATCTTTGAGTGCACATTAGAATATGGCACGGAAATACTCCAATATCTTGTGGAGTCAAAAGTGAAGGTACCTTCAATCACAACAGATTCTTGTGAGACACTTTGTGTAATAAATACCACTATCAATTTAGAGCAAAGATGCAAAATTTTTTTTGACTACTTTATGGAATTTATATTTTTTTCTATTTTAAATAACTTTGAATGATATATTTCCTACCTAAAGACTAAATATTACTTGTTGTTCATAAAGAAAAAGTAATCGTGTTTGAATGAAAAAATATTAGTGCCCACTGTGTTGTTTTATTCCTCAGTCAATAACAGGACATCAACTCATGTGTCTTCAACAGATTTAGAACTTCCAAACAATGCTGAAAATTAAATTAGTTATCACTGAATACACAGAACACACTGGTTTTATCCAGTTTTAATGAACGATTAAGCTATTTAGTGTAATCACATGGCTCATTTAAATTATGCAGCTATATATATTCTAGAAAGTAGCTGAAAATGTTTCTTAAGATTAAATAGTTACATTAGATAAATACATATGTCAGATACAGTAATAAGCCTCCAAAATATGAGTGTTTACGTGTTGAGTAGCAATGTACTAATTTTTGGTATGAGATCTGAATTTAGAGATTCCAGACAATGATAGAAAATCTTTTGGACTGCAATTATTGTTCAAAAATTCACATTTTTCAAGCTCTGAGAAATGTGAAAGTTAAAAATATTTAACTTAAATTTAAGAATTATTTCTTTTTATAATATTTATAATATTATAAATATTTATAATAAATAATATCTAGTATATAAAATATATGGTATATATTATACAATAAATGTTTATAATATATTTTTATAATATTATTTACAATTAGGGAAAAAATGTTAATGTTGTTAATGTTTTTCCTTTTAAGAGTGCACAGTTGTCAGATTATCAGTATCCCTTACAGTGAGATAATTTTGAGCAGGAAAAATTCAGCTGATTTATACTAAACTATCCTGTGTTCTGTGTTAACAAATACTGAAATTGTACTGCATCTCCTGGGTGGAAGATCATTACACTGAAGTATTATCTTCCATTTTTTGATCTCCTTTACTCAGGAATATGTGATGAATCAACTACTCAGATTTAGGCTCTGTTATTCAAATATAAAACATAACCATAAGTGATGACCCTGATGTGTTTGCCATTTGTTCATTCATATTTGTTACCTAAGCCAGTTGAAGACCTGTTTTCCATTTGGGTCTATTTTTACACAATTGCTTTTATCAATTTCACAGTTGGTCTGGCTAGGGAACCAGAAGGTCAAACATCTTGTCAAAGTTTGCATCGTCTATGGCTTAGTTAGGATTATAATTTGCACTGGGTTACTGGCTCCTCTGTGTTTTGCACTAAATGTTAGGTAATGGAAGCACAGACATTTTGAGATCCCTGAATATACTCATATATTGTAACAGCAGAGTTTGGTACTAATTACTTTTCTACTATTTTGCATTACATTATTTTGTCTAACTCCATTTCTACTGAGCTGTTATGTGTGTGTACTTGTTCACACGATGTAGCCACATTAAAATTGAATGTATACACATTAAAAATGTGGATCTAAATCTAGAGATTAATCCTTTTCATGATTTAAGTTTTTAAATGGGAAAAATTGGATATTTACATTAGAATGAATGTCTCCCTACTCATCCCAGCAATATCCTTACTGGTGTTCAGCTATCTCTGTCTCTTATTTATGATGCTTCAATAAATTACTTCTTTTATAGGAAAAAAAAAAAGCCAGTTAGCAACCTAAACCTCAAAAGAGTTGAAGGGGGTGTCCTTACTTCTTGTTTTTACATTCAGTTTATCTTTTCATTATCACTTTCTGAAAGCATTCAGTTGTCCAGAGTTCACTGAGTATACATTTGAGTTGATTTCTTGACTATTTGTAGAAAGCAAATTTTAAACTGAACATCTGATTATCAAATTTTTGATTTTCCTTCATACTGGGTTGGTTAGATACCATGAATCATATTATATCTGGATTTTGATTGCCTGGCATACCTTGCTAACACCTATTATAATCAAACACAGTTGGAAATTCAAAGTGAGATGCTTAAGTTAGTCGAATACATGTTCTACTGCACCAAAGTTAGAGCACAAACTGATTGCAATATTCATAATTCACAATTAAAATGACTCACTAAGACTTATTTACTAAAGGAATTACTGAATCACTCTGAATAATGAATACATTTGAGAAATTAATCACTCTCAAAGAGAGAAAGACAAAATTCATCAAATTATTTGTTCTGAATTTATTTTCCATATTAAAGGATGATAATGGTATAGTTAAATCAAATGAAAGGTAAAGAGTTGGCTAAATGCTAAGATGATACTCAGAGTTCTCTAAAGGACAAGAGCAGAAGGTAGAGCTACAGAAAATTGAAAATTTTTCTTTCTCTGAGCTACAATTTAGAAGTTTCAGGAATTATCCCCTTACTTGTAGTGGGCAATAAATGACATTTTGCTAGTCTTGTCTTGTATTGTCTTGTATAATTCCTAAAAATTTTTATTTGATATGTAATTGGTTAGAAATAAACGATATGCACTTTTATTTGTTACCCTATAATGAGCATGGCAAGATTCCTTTCCCAGAATTATTTCATAGAGAGTACAGACTAAAAGCATGGTAATACTGTTACTAGCTATTTGTAATTTCTCATAATGCGCTACACAGAAACCCTCCAGTATCTAAAGAGAGACTGCAAGAGAGTTGGCGAAGGGTTGTTTACAAGGACGTGTGGTGACAGGACAAGGGAGAATGGCTTTAAGTTGAAAGGTAGCAGATTTAGATTAGGTATTAAGAAGATTTTTTTTAACACTGAGGGTAGTGGAACAGATTGACCAGAGAAGTTGTGGATGCCCCAACTCTGGAAGTGTTCAAGACCAGACTGGATAGGGCTTCAAACAATTTGGACTAGGGGTAAGTATCCCAGTCCCTGTCAGAGGGTTTCTAACATCATGGTTCTCACTGTTCCTTGCAACCATTCAAATATGTTTGAAAAATACCTAGTGGAAGAAAATAGAATTATGCATTGTATCATCCTCAATAAACTTTACTCTCCAACAGGCCCTAAATTAGACTCATTCACTCCACTGCCTAATACTTGTCCACAAATCACTACTGAACTAAAAACTTTAACTCTGCCATTTCTATCTTCAACAGAGCTAGCTAATCTTTTATGATAGAACATCTGAACAATTGACAACTTGGCCAGAATCAGTAGAGACCTGTGACCCTGTCAAGTTTATGGATAGAGCCAGAAGGGGGAAAAAACATCCAAACATTAATCAACTGATTTTTAGCTGACAATGTGGTGGTTAACCAAAAAACATAATGCTTTGAACCCATGGCTATTCAACTGAACCTGCACAAATTATAACTTCATCATCAATAAAAATTATGTACATTGTCCGGTAGAGTTATTCAGTCAACAGTTTCAGGAGGTAATCTTTGCTATAGAGTATGAAAGATATGGGAATCCCTTCCTAGGATATTAGGTATTATGGAGCTGCACTAGCACATTTGCAAGTATTTGGTATGAAAATGGCATTCCTTCAAACACGTCAGGGAGCACATTCAGCACAACACACTGAAATTTAGCTGTCTGATTCTCATTAATGTTAATAGGAGTTGTGTGGCTTGCATCCCAGCAGACTTAGTTGAATTTTTATCCCTTCCAGTTCACATCCACACACCACATGTTTTTGCAGTTCATTCTGACTACTGGACTAGTTTGTCACAGATGATACAATATCAAATGCTTGAACAGCACTACATGAATTTTGGTAGAGATGTCATGGAATTAAACTTTTTTAAGAGTCTTTAAGAAACACAAGCCAAGGATAACACAATGTAAGAGAGGCATCCCCAACAAATGAGGAGTGTTGTATTTTCAAGAAAAGTCATTATTTGAGGCAGTGATTAAAAATTGTACCTTGGCCATTGTCTAGAGAAGTAGGCTTGGGCTAGGATGGTCTGTCCTAATGCTGTGCTACTTCATATAAATAATTTCACTTTTTCAGTTCTGGTTTCAGTAGTAGTAAAACAGAAATAGTTGAACTCACCTCTTTACCATATTGCTCATCAGAAGACAGTATAAAATAAGTATTATTTATCCCTTGCTCAACTGAATATTGGTCTTCACCAATGTGATAGCCTAAGATCAAAAAAAGAGATATATTTAATATCAACTGTGTAGAGTCATTGCTCAGCTATATTCAGAAGTCAAACTTCTCTCAAATCAAATTGGTATACATAGTGGACACAGAGTTAGGTTTTAAAAGATAGTCCAAATAAACCGTAGGAGCCAGATATATTTCTGGTTAGAAGTGAAGAGAACCTTGCCCAGGAGCTTTTATGTGATGCTATAAATCTGCTATAGAAAAACTTCATTGATACAATAGCACTTTGACCTATCAACTTTCATTATTCCTCCTTTGTTAAACTACTTCGAATTCTAACCTAAAGCGCATAGATTTTTAACTGCTTCGGAAACTGCATGGATAGCCATAGCTATTGATAGCTATTGTTCAGATTTTACAATGATGAGGCAACTATACCCCAAATTATTCCTAGCAAGTCATATGATTGCCAAAAGCTTTATTTTCTTTTCTTTTTTTTTTTTTTTTCAAAAACTGGATAGATTCAGAAATGCAGTATTGTATCTGATGTGGTGTTATTGATTCTTAGATGGGAGGAACAAAGTTTGTGTGATTTAGGCTATAAAAGTTCATCAAAGTATACCACATCACAAAGTGAGCTTGAAAAAACACATAAGCTTTAGGCATTGGATATTCCTGCAGAATCCATGACCCTAAAATTAGTTCTTAGGGTTTGGATGTAACTTATGGGTCAAATTATGTGGTCAGACAGGACTTATCAATATTTTTGTTATGAATATGGAACTGGCTAGCCGCTGCTAATGACACACTTGAAAGGGATATGTTGGCTTCATGTACATAACATGCATCTGATGATACTTTTCCCTCTACCAAATTGATGTCCAGAATTTACTGATAAACCTAAGCGGCTATGAAGTATTTTTTTAGGAACCAAATTTATTCCTATTCAAGTGTAGAGAAAGCTTCTCTCTCTCATATAACCCTGACTTCCCCACACACGCACTCATAAGACTTGGGCATAATTCGAACTAAAACTGCTTACCTCAGCAATGTCATTTCAGAACTGAAATGATTCTTGCTTCTTTTGAACAGACAACTTTAGACTCCTAGTGAATCACAAATTTGAAAAGTGGCACTGAATTGCACCTTATATCCAATTGCCTAAATTCCACTTTCTATTTTTATTTTATTTTTATCTGGTATTAGTTATCAGAGCAAGGTCGCATTGGGATAGTTAGGATATACTTAACCTTCCTGCTTTCTACTTGAAAACTCATTGCAAGGAAATGTAATTTATTGTAATACACTTGATATTTAGTATCAAGTTTGGTGCATCATGTCTACACTTTAATTGCATGTGGAATATGTTTTAAGAAGCAAATGAAACACCTTGAAAAGGTGTTATCTTTACAGTAGTCTACCCATCACAACCACCTTTAATACAGTAAAATGTGTTAAAATAAATTTTGCAAATCTTTAAATATGTATGCAGACCTCCTACTGTCCCACTAACCCAAAAAATCAATGAAGATAATGTGAACTAAAAACCTCAGATACTAAATCATGTGCCAGTAAAACACGTACTCACTTCATTAGACCTAAACTGTGAATTCTCAAAAGGATAGATAAAAAGTATATCCAAATATCACTTCTGTTGCATTTGAATGAAAACTCTGAATCCCAGTTCTACAAGGGAGTATGCCGGGAAATAACACAGTATTTTGGTGCTGAGCCTGTATACTATACATGATGCTCTGATATCTGTAGAGCATTTTGCCACGTCAATCTCCACCTATTTTAAAGACCTGATTACATTTTCAAGCAGCAGCTTCATTTAAGGTCAAGAAAAAATCTCTAATATGTTAATCAAAGTGAATACTTATGGTCATATCTCAATGCTGACATTTAAAAGAAACTTCATTCAAATGAGATATGTGACTGTGTTACTGGAGAAGGCTATCAAATACTGAATACAGAAACAGAATGAAACTAATTATATTGACTGAAGACCTTCATGTGCATCTTCTAAAGTGAAAATTAGACTTAGATTTGTAAACTTTGAAGCCTAGGAACCCTTGGGTATATGCTCCTTAGTGCATCCTGATGTTTCTACTACATGAAAATTAAAAGTGTAACATTAAAACAAAATTTCATGCTGTTGCATTTTCTGTTCTTGTAGACTCAGAAGTGAAGGGCTGACAAATTGAACAAATTTCTCTGATAAGCCTGAAGATTGCCTTTAAAAAAAAAATCTACATTTTTTTATGATGGCTTCCTTTATAATATTTGGCTTTACTACTTTCCTCTAATCTGATTTTATTAACAAGTAATATATTCTTCAATTCACAGGCCACCTCTTTCAATAAATACTTAATCAAA
Source organism: Turdus rufiventris (assembly GCA_013186435.1). NCBI lineage: Eukaryota > Metazoa > Chordata > Aves > Passeriformes > Turdidae > Turdus > Turdus rufiventris. The sequence continues at coordinate 7,668,846 of PYHW01010620.1, read as the reverse complement.
TATGAAAGCTAACTTTCTTATTCCAGGTATGAATATGTACCGAAAATGAAAAGTTATTTGTAGTAGTCAAAAAAGGGCAACATTAGTGAAGAGGTGTAGTGCTATACATGGATTAAATAACTTCACCTTGTCAAGGAATACACACAGCACAGGTAGCTCAGTGCTCAGCTGCAGCAAGGAATGCAGATTGAGCTGTGGGTGATGGAGCTGGAGGCAAAAGGCCATGAACTGTGTACACAGCCAAGGGCCTGGGGACCCAGCCAGGTGACTGAGAGACACATCAGGAGCCTGTCTCTCAAACTTGCACCACCTTAGACTGTAAGGGTATAAAAGCTCAGGTTTTCACCCCCTCAGACTGTAAAGGTAGAAAAGCTCAGGTTTCATTTTGCTTGTGGTCTGTTCTCAGAGGCACTCAGATCAAGCTGTTGGGTTTTGTTAAACTATAATTAATTTAAAGGATCAAAATGTTTGAGACTCCGCTCTGGGAAACCTGAGGTTGAACCCATAAGGAAGGCTGGTCTGACAGTGAGTGTGGGGTGTGTGGAGAGTTCTAAGACCCCAAAACCTGCTCCACAAGGCTCTTAAAAGGGATTAGTTTGTTATGTACTCTGAGTTGGACACAAAGGAAAAACATTGACAATATGTTCTCAAGAGGTCAAAACACCAAAACCTTTACTGACGACTTCAGAAAGTCAGAGAGCTTTGGCAAAAGTTTAGATCGGCATTCAGTCAACATAAAACATTTCACAAAGTATTAACTTAGCCCATTCACCTTAGCAAACCCAAAGCCCATCCAATTTTAAATTACTCAAAACTCTGAGAAGAGGGAATTGGAAGAAGATGAAAAAGTGAAAACATATAGATAGGAACAAATTCTGGACTTAGGGTCAGAAAGCAGCAATGACACTGCATTTGCTCTTTGATAAGACTGATCAAATTTCTGCTGTTAAAAGTTTGCAAAATCTTGTATGTTCAGAAAGGTGATGGCTGATAATATTCCTGTATCCTTTTCTGTTGTCTAATCTTACAGAAGAGGTCCTGACAAATTCTTGTCTCTCACAGGTGTCAGTGGTGACAAACAGCATGCAACAGGTCATAGATCTACTCAGTAGCAGAAATATTTCCCATGTCTGGAATCCAAGTCAATTTCAGATAGAAGATAAAATAATATAAGCCTAATAGATACATGTTCTTATTCAGACACCTAATGGAAGGCTTTCATAAATGAAAATCCTTAATAATCCTCATTTCTCAGGCCAATATAATCAAGCATCTACCTTTCCTTTGAGCACACAGCCTTCTCTTTGGTGTTGCATATGGGCGAAAGAACTACATTGAAGACTCCTACCTAAAAGAGTTAATTCAACTGAGACCTAAGTTCAAATCTTTTTCAGTTGTTACCTATAATTATATAATTTTTATATGTTCTGATGGTCTTATCAACAGGCAATAAAAAAGGTCATGTTTTTCTCAAATTATGCTTAATCTACTTCAAAGTCAGTTGTTTTTAACTATGACCATATTATCAACACTCAGTTACAGTAGGTGTTTGGCAATATTTTACCTTATTTACAAATAATGGAAAATACAAATTAAAGCAATATTAGTGTCAGTTGCTTGAGAACATTTACAATAAAAATATTTTTTTATTTTCTTGAGGTATCATTGCTTTTAAATACAAGACTTTTACTCCTTCAGTAGTATAAAATATTATTTCTTAACAATATGGTTGTGATGGTTGGAATTAGAGCCAGCATGCAAACAGAGGTTGACAGAAGCTGTGAACCTGTAGGACTGTTAGAGGATTCTTACTTAAATTTTAATTATTTCTTCAGTATACACTCACAGATATCATACACAATTGGAGACTGTGAATGTGCACACACTGGATTTCAGCCTAATTAAATTATATACATTTATTAGTTGTTGTTGAACCAAAGGAATTAGCTTGTGTTAAGATATATTAAAAAGCATTGTTTTAAAACAACAAAACCTATTCGCCAGTAGATTTACACTTAAATCGCAACACAAAATATATTAATACGGGTAGGATGGAGGAAGTTAACAAAGAAGTTTTTGTAAAGACATTTCACTGAACACATAAATAGGAAAGTAGTCAAAAAAGAACCCCAGCATCATTATTAATAGATCTTTTTAGTAATGCAAGAAAAAATATTTTTATTATTTTGAAAAATATAACGCAGTCTATTTTTTCCACTATCACAGAGCTTAAGATGAATCTATTATAGTCCTAATTTTAAAACTAGAAAGATTTGTAGAAGGCAAAAAATAAATTCCATCACTAAAAAAATTACTAAAAAAATAATTAAAATTCCAGAAGTCACTAATTTTCTTCCTCTGGTTGAATCTGATTTGTTCATCTGTAAATTTACAATGCAGAAATACTTCCTATAAATTTCTCAATTAATTAGAAGATGGCTAGCAAATTTCAAGTGTGTTTATCTATTTTCCCACTTTTTCAGTCAAAAAAGCAACAGATAAAGCCATTGCAGATATGGTGGAGGAAGCTAATTTAGAAGACAAAATCACTGGAAGACACAGACTGAGGCTTTAAGGCATTATTACACAAACAGCTAAACATTGCACCATCTAAAGAGTATAGACATGTTCTCACCAGCTCTACAAACTGATAAACATATTCATTGTGTATAGATGACAGAAACGTGGGCCAATACTCCCATTTCACTGAATACCTAAAATGACATGGAATCCTGTCTCAAATCAAATATCCGAAGTATTCTATCACCAGCACCCTTCTCCAAAAGCTTCATATAACCTTAGACATCATGATTTACTGTTTTTAGAGCTTTTTTTGATAGACAATCATTCTGTGATTCTGTGAAAAGTCTGTATCTCCAAACCTGATCTTGGTATTTCTTATAACATAGGCAGAAATAGCTATTTTTTTTTGTCTGAATGTACTAGTTTTGGCTGGGACACAGCAAGTTTTGTTCACAGTAGCTAGCATGGGACTATGTTATGGATTTGTGCTGAATAGAGCATTGATAAAGCAGGGATGTTTAATTATTGCTGAGCACTATGTACACAGAGTCAAGGCCTTTTCTGCTCCTCTGCATCACCCCATCAGTGAGGAGACCAGGCATGCACAAGAAATTGGGACTGGGCATAGCTGGGACAGCTGACCTCCATTGACCAAAGGGATGTTCCAGACCACATGACATCATGCTCAGTAATAAATGCAGAAGAAAAAAAGGAGAAGAAGTGGGACGGAAACAATACAATACAACAGAATACAATGCAATACAACACGACATGGCGACATGACATGGCATGACATGACATGGCACGACATGACATGATATGACATGACAATGACACGACATGACACACAACATTTAGAGATGTGGCATTTTTCTTCTCAAGTTATCATTTTCATGGAGATGATGAAGCATTGAATTAATAATGAATTAATTCCTTATATTGCTATGCTTGCACAAGCAGTTTTTGCTTTACCTATTAAACTACCTTTATCTAACCCTGTAAGTTTTTTTGTGTTTTAACTCTTTTCATTCTGTCTACCATTACCCTGGCAGAGTAGCTGTATTGTGCTTAGTTGTCAGGTGGAGTTGAACCGGAACACCAGAAAAGTTCTGAATTTGCTTACTTTTTGTATACAAATGGCAATAACAAGATGCATTAACAACAGTCAGAAATATCAATTGCTTTCAAAATACCAAGAGGAAATTCAGACTTTGTTTTATCAAATGGCAAAATCCTCATTTGATATTATTTTCAAAAATTAATGTAAGCCTGTAAGAATGCAAGCAGTAATGAGTCAGATCTCTAGTAATTAAGCTATACTATCCATGCACATGCTCACAGGTAGCTGAAAAAATGATATGTTAAGATATTTTGTAGTTTCAATTTTTATAGTTGGATTTGGAATTTATATATTTTAATATGGAAACAACAGTTTCATATAAACAGCTGATGAATCAAAAATTACTTTATTTACTAAATCAGTACAAGAAAAAAGGTGAAGCAAATGGTTCTCCAAAAAGACCTGGCTGCAGCTGCACAGGTTTATGCGTCTAGCAAAATGATTGTTTAAAAAAAGGTGAAGTACATTGGGAGTCAACTGTTACCCAAGAAGGTAAGATTTGGTAGAAAGAGCGTCATGTTTGAAACTTTCTTGCTTTCATATTTCTTTCCTGTCTGCAAAATAAAATGATATTTCATCTGAGTAGAATATCTAATATAAATACAACTTTACACCAATGATGAGCAATCTTGCTGCCTTAGGAACCAACCAGACTTTTCTTAATTGCTATAAGAGGCATATGATATTTACCTCAAACTTATTCCAAGATAATTAGAGAAACTTAGAACTGGTTCAACTGAATCATAGAATAATCACAGAAACATAGAATGGTTTCTATGAACATCTATTTCCAACCTCCCTGTCATGGTCGGGGACATCTTCCATTAGACCAGGATGCTCAAAGCCTCATCCATCTTGTTCTTGAATACTTACAGGTTTGGATATTCACATCTTCTCTGGGCAACACGCTCCCTGAAGCCTTCTCTTCTTCAGGCTAGACAATCCCAATTCTCTTAGCCTTCCTTCATAGCAGAAGTGTTCCCTCCTTTTAATCAACTTTGTGGTCCTCTTCCGGACTTCTTCCAACAGGTCAATGTTCTTGCTGTGCTGAGCACCCCAGACTTGGATGCAGTACTCCAGGTGGGATCAGAATCAATCTGTTCTTGATCTGTTCATCCTCCAGCCTGTGTTGTCACAGTTCAGAGGCAGCACTTTGCACTTGGCCTTGTTAAACCTGGTGAGGTTCCCAAGGGCCCATTTCTACATTTCTTCAGAAGGGTCAACCACACCACTGCAAACAGTCTCCTAGAAGTTTGTTTTTATTTTTGGTACTAAATAGCAGCTGTCTTTCATGATAATTAAAAAAAAAAAAATTACAGAATTTATTAGATTTAATTATTTGCGCACCATTGCAACTGTCAATATTGCAACTGTCAGGCCATAATAAAATTTTTGACAATTTATACTATGACATGCCACTGGAAGTACACCATCAGCTAGATCAAATCCCCTGCACAAAAAATTAACAGCAAAATTTAATTACAAAAATCTTTAAAATTTAAACATAAAGTATTCTAGAAAGCAAAAAGGGATGAAATAAAGACAATTACAGTAATTTCACGATTATGAGCCGCACCATTTTGACTAAAATTTTGGTCCGAACCCGGAAGTGTGGCTTATAATCAGATGCGGCTTATGTATGGACAAAGAAAGAAAAGTTGCTGTTTTAGTCTGGAGGACAGGTGTCTGCTGAGAAAGGCAGGAGCTTCTCTTTGAAATGGAGAATGTAAACTGCCTCCCTCCAAATTATTAGAATTTTGAAATTAAGGGTCTCTCAGGCAAAGATATGGGAATTAGGAAAACCAGTTCTTTTCTAGGGAAATTAAAATAGAGATACAGTACTACAAAGAAACAAACTCCAAACCCTAACAAAGTCAGAGTATAGCCTGACACCCCGTCAGGCAGGGTGTTGGTAACAGTCCAATTAAATGGTGGCTGCAGTCCCCTTGCAGTGACAGATGTGATTCAGTTGGAGCAGTGCTCC
>PYHW01010620.1:7633167-7663169 GCA_013186435.1 Turdus rufiventris | reverse complement strand
GCCTGGCTGGAGCAACTTCCAATGGGATGCAGTAATTTTATCAGTCATACAGTGGGACTCACTGGGCCATTAGCAGAAAATGACTCTCTGAAGGAAGGATGGGTTGTGAAAAGATAAAGAACAATGCCCTGGTTTCAATGAATGGCCCATTAGCAGAATATCTCCTGCGGAGATAAGGATCACTGCCCCCACCCTCAATAGATGGTAATAGAATAGATACCTTTTATCACACTCTGTATTGTAACCCAAGACAGTTGACAACACCGGGACATGTGGTTTATAATCAGGTGAGTCTTATAATCGTGAAATTACTGTAATTACTGTAAAAGTTTCCAAAAGAAGTGTAGATTTTTAAATCTTGAAGAGTTTAATGAAAACATAATTTTTCATTAGGAAAAATCCCTAACTTTCTGACACAAAAAATTCAAACTGCTCCATTGAGAACTATTTTAGGATTGACTCTACAATCAGCAGAGTACATGTTGTTTTACACACAAGGTAACACACATTAATTAGCTGATACAATATTACAACTAACAGATGGGATGCATAAAACAGTGCCAACAACACTTCAGCAGTTCTTATTTAACACATTTACCTTTAGGAAAGTTATGAAGATTCAAGGATAATGTCATTACTTTTTCCTTTTATGTCTTCAATGTCCTGCTTTGATACAGATATTTAACTGTGAGACTGATGTTATTCAGGACACTGCCTTTTATTCTTCAGCCTAATTGGTAAATTATGCCTGCAATACAAAAATATTGGTTACTGAGAGCAAAAAATCACATTTCAGTATATTAATCTATTTAAACATTTATCTAAGAACATTACTTTCCTCTTCACGTCAAATATAAATGTTTGTATAGACTTCAAATGCAGAAGGAAGTCTTAAGTGTAAATCTTTAATAGATTGTGCTTAGTCTACTGCCCCTTTAAAAAGTTTCTGGTATTTTTAAACTAAACATGCCATGATTTTACTGGCAGTTATTGCTGCTTTACAGATGGCCAAGGACATATGTGGTTAAGACAGAACGAAGTGAATTAACAGAAATGTACTAAAAGCTGTAAATAACTACTTTTCTCTAAAGCTTTAGATAAAAAGTAAGCTCTATGGATGATTTCCAAACATCTTTGTTGCATTAAAATATTTAGTAGAACAGTTAATGAAAACATTTGGATTTTAGAAAAGTAGGACTATGTAAAACACCTGCAAAAGCCTTGCAAACTATGATCTTCCCTATTGACTTCTAGAGAAATCAAGTACAGTAATTTCACGACTATTAGGTGCATCCTTTTGACTAAAATTTTCCCTCGAACCCGGAAGTGTGCCTTATAGTCCGGTGCGCCTTATCTGATGGACAAAGTTTGGAAATTTGCGAACCTGGAAGTGCGAGACCACAACAGTCCCAAGCCGAGCAGAGCCTGCCCAGCGGAGGCATCGGGGCTGCGCCGGTGCAGGGAAAAGCCCGGGGGTTTGCGGGGCTCCCGGAGGTGCACGGGGCTGCCGGAGTGGTGTGGGGAGGGAGGGAGCGGGCTGCCACAGAAGCCGCAAGCCTCGCCCGATCTGAGTCGCTCCGAGCCGTGCCCGCTCCATACCACGGCATCCATAATCGTTCCGTGCCGTGGTGAGCCCCGACCGCTCCGTGCCGCAGAGAGCCACAACCGTTCCATGCCACGGCAAGCCACAAACCACTCTGTGCCACTCCGAGCCACAACCGCTCTATGCCACGGCGCGCCGCACCTGCTTCGTGCCGCTGCTAGCCCCGGCTGCTCTAAGCCATGCCCGCTCTGAGCCGTGGCAAGCCCCAACTGCTCCGAGCTGCTCCGAACCACCTCTGTCCCAAGCCCCGCCTCGGTAGCCAGTGCCGAGGGCGAGTGGGAGTGCCAGGCCCCGCACATGGGGAAGGCGCTTGGGACTGCTTGTAAAGGCTGCACCAATCTGTTAAAATGTTTCCAATTTGAGCACATGCCAGTAAACTAAACGATCGCGGGAGTCCGTTACTAATTCATTACTTTGTTGTGCATGGCATGGATCCGCACTGCAAAAAAAAAGGTGTCTTATAGTCCGGTGCGCCTTACCTGATCTGAAAAGTTGCGAATTGTGCCGTCTCCCGGGGGGTGCGCCTTATAGTCCGGTGAGCCTTACGGTCATGAAATTACTGTACATAACATAAAACCTGGGGGTAGAGATAAGACTTCTCCTTCCAAATTTCCACCTGCAGACTAAATGCATCTTTTTTCCTGGCTGCATGTTCCAGCCCCGCTTGCCAAACTGACAGAGTTGGATCAATGGAGTGCTCCTATCCTTGCTTTTTTCTAACTGGAAAAGTATGACAGCACCACCAACTTCTTGCATCCAAACTACAGAATAGAATTATCACAACCTTGCACGCAGCCTTGGTATCAATGTAAGCAGCACACTGTATATGCAAGTCGTTGTAGTCTAAATGAAGAATTCTTATTAGTTCCCTTGCTACAGCATTAATATTGATGCTTCAAATTACACAGAATTAAAATTATACAAACAAAAACTGTATAATATCTACTCCTTCCTCTGGTGATCTCTTTTGTCCCTCAACTGCCCCACAAGGTTTTTTAATGTAAATGACCAGACTAGGGGAGAAGGGTGTATAGACTGTATTTACACCCTGATTCCACAAGATTATGTTATGAAAGATGGAACTATTTTTATTTCTCCCATATAGAGTGCTTTATGCATGCAGATACCTTTGTTTCATGAATAAATTTTCAGCATATTCAGCAATTGTCCAGTTTTTGCTGTCTCTTAAATATTATTTTAGACAAATTTGTTCCTGTTGAATCTATTCACAAATAGGTTCCTCTTCAAGATGTAAGTCTTAGATTTTGTAGGAATGTGTTTATCTCATCCAGCAATTTAATCACAAGTTATAATCAATTGTGAAGAATGTCTCAGAATCACTTTTTTTATTGGTATCAACTTGTACTGTATTCATTTCCCTAAATTACTGCAATTAATTCACAACTCTCATTGTTCTACAAAAACTCTGCATTTTCACTCTTGTGCTCCTTTAACATGACAAAACAAGGCTGACTAAAAGTTTTATGTGCTTTATAAAATGGGGGTTTTTTATTAAAACATAGCACAACTTCAGGGTTATAATAAAATAGTTATGTTAAGTTGGTCCTGCATGTGGATTTCTGTTAAAAAAATGAAATGAAATTTGAAATTGTCGCTATAGTTTATAAATGTTCATGAAATGCTTTATAAATCAGCTTTTTGAGTAATTCACCTTGTTTTCAAATACAGGCCATTTTTTTCTACCTAAGAATTGCATGAGTGGAAGAATCAGTATTCCATTTGGCTGAAGAGCTCTTGAAATACCATTTAGAAACATTAATTTAGGTAGAATAACTAGTTAAATAGCTTTATATATTGATTTGGGTTTTACCCCTTTAATGCTCATCCTATTAAAGAGGGTCAAATAGCAGAGCATTTAAAAGAGAAAAGGAGGGGGTATAGACACTTCTTGTCCTTCTTAATGGTAAAAATATGTTTATTTTAAAATGTAAACTGTACTGTACAGCATTAATTTTGATTAATGATTTATATCATCTTAAGCAAAATTAGGAACCAAGGCAGATGATTAAAACATTTATTTAAGGCACATTTAATGTCCTTTTCTTAATGAAAAAGTATATATAATTGGCTTGGAATAAAAGGCAATACAAATCAATAGGTATCATATATTTAATGAAAGTCCCAGATCAATTTTCTGTTATGACCTGATTCCTTATTTTAAAGTCCTGAAGTCACAGATCACTACAGATAATCAGAATGTGCAGGACCTTTCCCAGTTCTGGCTGAAATTTATTTCTATTTTTGCAGGTTAGGCCTTCAGAAACTTATTTCTATATGAGGGCAAAATTTGTCAAGTTTTTCACAATTTCATTGATTTCTGTGTGAAGACTAGGTCTGCACTTTATACATTGACTAGAGGAAGAGAGCTTCAGATGGACAAAACTATTGGAGTTTATAATATATAGGTATCAACAACAAAATGTGGATCCCCTATGCTTTTACCTATGCTTTTACCAGTGCTTTTACCCCTATGCTTTTTTACTTCATTATCTAAAATTTTGATTCACATTCATAATAATCACTTTACAGAATTTATTTTCATTCCTATTTCTTGCACATTTTTCTGTATTATGCTTGCTAACTTCTTTTTTATTTTGTGTATTCAATTCCTTCCAGATGTGATCTAAAAAAATAGACATATGTTTTAGATACAGAAGATACAAAAGTGTTTTAATTTTATAAATGCAAGAGTTATGCACAGGAAAATTAACTTCATATCTAAGGACACATGGAAATATTTTCCAGATTCATGGAAAACATTTCATAGGTTTCCTGAGCATCCTGTTACCGAGGCAAAATAGTTACTAGAAATACAAAATACTCTAAGAGATATTGCCAGTTGCCTCAAGACCTAAACTTTAAATTCACACAAAATCAGACATTTAGGACCATATGTTTGGATTAAATAATTCACGAGGCTCCAATACATTAGGATATAATTGCTTCAAACTGGATTTGAAGTTTATAACAGGCACCTCTTTCCAAATATATCTAAAATCTGTAAGAATTTCCATTTTTCAAATGTGATAAATGTCCTGATTTTGCTTCAGTAAAAATGTCAGTTTGCTGTGTGAGACCTATTCTAGCACCAAGATCCCAGAATGAGATCTTTCTCACTCAGAGCAGGAGGGAAAGCCCAGTAGAAGGGGAAGTCAGTGAATGTTGGCCCTACATAAGCATGGCAGCTTCCAGGACACTTTCCCTCAAGAGGAGTTCATTTGTTCCTAAATATATCCACTTCTTCCCCACAGAATGCCCTCATCTCTCTCTTTGCTGATCTCACCCAGGTACCATCACTGGGCACTTTGATGCTGCTCAGGAAGCCTAATTAAAATCTGATTCATTATGAATACTTCGTAATATTTTGTAGTTTGCTTTCCACACTGTGCTTTCTGTAGACTCCTGGCAGTACTACTGCACAGCCCATAAGAAACAGGAAAGTCCAGTTCTAAATTTCCCAAATGTCTTTGGGTGCAAGACCACGGGATTAGTTTCTCAATCATGCTGGTTGAGAACTAGATAATTCCCTTTCCTAATGGCTGCACAAGTCCACACATGGTCTTAGTAGGAACAATTTAAGAATTCAAATCTACAGGGTTAACTAACAACCATGAAGGAAAGCTTTTTGCCTCAGAGATGCCCAGGAGCTGGGATTGTCCAGGCAGAGAGACTTGACAGGACATCAGGAGCACCAGAAATGTTGCTGCTCTCCAGGGTGGGCAGGCACGAGGCAGCTGGGCTGTCACCCCAGTCACTGACACAATCCCACATCTGGAGCAGGCAGCCAAGGTACACAGCTGGCAGCTGAGGGGTCTGTGAGCACTGGGAAGGATGGCAGTAAGCCATGTGAGAGATCAGTGCAGGAAATCTACCTGCCCAAGGACAGGGCTGGACACACAGCCCAAAGACATAGCTGGGGTAGAGACTGGGACACCTGGCTGGGCTGACCTGGCATCCTGGGCCATGGAGCATGCCCTGACCCCAGCCAGGAAGGGCCATTACTGCACTGAGGAACCCTGAAAAAAAGGAAAAGATCTTATACATATGCCTCTGATGGTCCTAATGGTGGGTTTGAAGAAGATTCCATGTCAAAGAATTGTTGAAGCAATTAATTCAACTGGCAGGATTTCTCTTCCCCAGGTGCATGCCTCTTTGACATAGAAAATATTGTCAGTCAGACAACTCACCTTCTTTTTCGTCACTCAAAGACTACTTACTGAAATAGGTACTTTCCTTACTTGCAAATAAAAAATCTTAGTTATTTTGAGAGAAATTTTCAGTAAAGGTACGTAAATATATTTCCCTCAAAATAGATTCTTAACTAATGCATAATTTATTGTTATTTAAATGCAGTTTAACAAGTTGTGGTGGGGTATCTGTTCTTGTGGCTGCTCTGTGATCTCAAGAGCTCCTGATAATCCTTGACCCAACCACCTGAGGGGTGAAGTGTCTCTTGACCATAGCAGGAGCTCTTGCATAGTTAAGGTGCAAACAATTCTGCCTGTAACATGAATATGGGATGCCTGACCAAGGTGGGAAACAAAGATAAGTGACTAACCATGTTAGCCTTGGTAAATCATTCACTGAATCATCACCCAAGTGAAAAGGTACTGTTGTCATCAGACCCTCTGAAAAATTAACCTTTGTCGAGTGAAATGGTACCACTGTTACAGAAAAGAGAGCAATTTCAGAAATTACTGACTTGAGATAGAGCCAGAATGAAACTCATGACTAAAGGCAATCATCTTGCAGCTCAGTAAAGAGCAGGCCTAAGTGAGGCACTTTGAGCTCTTCTGGACTGCAGCGGGCTGTGCCAACACCTCCCTCTGAGTGGGATACTTCTCAGAGTTGGAAAACTCTTGAGTTTGCAATGCTTGGAAGGCCATCACTGATGAGGAGACCTAGGCTCATACCCACACACACACTCTGCTCAAGGTGTAGCCCATGCCTGCTGAGAGACACTAAGGGGTGTGATGTGAGTATTTCATTGGACCCAAGGAGAACTTTTGGTATCTTTACACAAATAGATACAGATAAAATGCATCTCTGCCTCTGTGTATGTGTATGAATTGTTTATGGTGTGAATAACGCTGTCATGAATCTGCAATGAAATCACTGTCAAAATTGTCGAAAATCCTATTGAATCCCTTTGGTGTTGATAGCAGACCAGTGTACCCTACAACGTGGAAAAAGAAGGATTAAACTCCAGTTCTCAATTTCCTCACAATTCTGCTTAGAAAATAAATGCAGAGCCTGCATTACAGATTATTTCTAAGAATTAGGAAAAAAGCTATAATTACTGGGAGCTGTATAAAGGGCTGGCTCAGGATCTGTTGGCTCTGAAGATGCATGTTGCAGAGGTACCTGATCCATAGCTTTCACCAAGACTCCTAAAGCAAGCAGAATTTACATCTGCTATGAACTTAAACTGCTATCCTTACACTTTCCCCTACTGCAAGCACAAATTAATAACATTACAAACAAAATTAATTATTTTCTCAAAGAAAAAAAAATAGGAGTTTTTTAAGCATGATTTCAGGAATCAGGACAAGTTTACTGCTAAACTAGTCAGGTCCTTAAATACCACTTTCACTAGACAATGTTTTAAACTAACAAAATGGATTTCATTGAAACTCAGAAGATTTTTATTCTTTCATTCCTACTTAAAATGATAAGTGGCTAATTGTATTTCTTTTTGACAAGGCAAACCTTTAAACATATGTGTCCAAAGAAACTTATAATGAGTTTGAAAAATTAATTATTCCAATTGGAAACATTGTTAATAGATATCCAAACACAGCTTTTACTTATATTCTAATTTCCACTATTAAATCAATGATTCAGATTTACAAATATTCTTTTCTGTGTTTGGCATATACATAATTTATATCCTCACTTGCTCCTGCCCTTAAGCTATGCCATGCCTCTCTTTATTATGGCCTGAAACACATGGCCTGACTTCATCTTTAGTCTAAGCTATCTCACTCACCTGAAGAAGACAAATAGCTGATGAAGCTTCTTATACTAAGCTTTAAACTTTGACCCTAGTTTAACAGCTCAACAAAAAAACAAGCCAAAAAAAACTTTGTGCACCAGACTAGGAGGTATGATTCTATCTAGAAACTATTAATGTCTTTCCAAAATTCCTACATTTATCTTCTTAGCTTCATATGTACATGTTGATAGACTACCTAAAATTGATTAATATCTTGTGTTACTTCTGCATGTAAAAGTACTGCCTTACTGGTAATCAGATGAACTGTATGTGGCATAACATAAAAGTTCTAAAAATTAGGATATTATTGCATCCAAATCTGTAATAAAATATTTTTTATCTTCACACCTGAGCTACTGTGTCCTATCTGGAATCCTATGTCCAGTCCTAGATTCACAAGTACAAGAGAGAGATGGAATTACTGGAAAGACTCCAGCCAAAGTGCACTAACGTAAGAGACTGAAGCATCTCTCAAAATCAGAGATAAACATTATCTTGTACTGCTCTCACCCTTTGACAGCTCTATGGCTAAGAGTCTCCTATTGCCTTCAGTTCTGAACTCTGATTTGAAAAATAAATTATAATTCACAATAGGCTAAAAATCTAACATTAAAATATTGCTTCAAGAGAGACATTATTAAAAATAATATGCAACCTTCTGTGTACTTTTAACACAATATGGAGGTGAGCAAGATGGTACCAATGCATTTTGGACATAAACTATTTAGAAAATTTTGCAAGAACATATATTTCATGTATCATGTAGAATTTATATTATATAATAGCAAAATATGCTATTATACATATTCTTTTTTATTTTCTTATAGCTTCAGAACCAAACAATTAGGGTAGGATGAAATATGGATCCTGTTAATAATCAGAACTGCAGAAGCAACTGCATATTTTATCTACTAAATGTGCACAATTTTTATTGCATATTTGCAATTTAGAATATTTTTTAAATTCCACTTCTGTGCCAATTGTTTTTCATGTGCAGTATATGCATGTGTACTCATAGCTGCCCCTTATATGTTCCTTATATTTATCCCAATGGCTATTGCATAGTTACATCAATGCAAAAAACTTTACAAAAGCACGCAATTCTTTATATATATATATCTTCTAACTGCTTTTAAAAAGGATAAATAATTTGCATATATTTAATAAAAATAGTAAGATACAGAAAAAAAAGGATAGTTAATGTTCTTCATCAAAGGAATGAAAAACCTTATGAGGCCAGAAGACTGTATTTCATCTACTTTTTTCACATCTTTTCAGCAAAAGTCAGACCGAAAGGGGCTATGACTGCTTTTTTAAATACATCGAGCAACCACTTAGGAGGAAAGAAAAAGCTATAGAAGACAAAGCATATTGTTGGCATGAAAATAAATGTGTAAGCACTAACTAAGAAAAAAATATGCTAGAAATAAGGGAAAAAAATCTTTAGTCATCAAGGAAGTGATTCTCTGGAACATTCCAAGAACAATACCTGGTGACCCAGCAGAACATCCCTTATCCTCAGCCCTCACTTTTCATATGTTTAAAACATTGTGGGCCGCAGTCTCACAGCCCTTCCCAACAGCTGTGACTTCTTGCTACATTAGCTAAATGTCACTTTAAAGAGTACAGAGGAATACAAGGGGAAAAGAATTCATGCTGTACAAAGGTAAAATATATTTTTAGAATGTAAAGCACTAAAGCTGAAAACTCCATTTTTATGGATTTCCAAACACAGTTTTTCAAGGTTTTTAAGTATTTTGCCATTTTGTCAAAAGTAATGCTGTCCTTGAGGATTTGTCCTGCAGTTATATAGCTATGAAACTTTCTTATTTACTACTGCCTTAAGCAGGTCACCTGGTAGTAACATAAATGGGTATGAAGCAGTGGTGGTATTTAGTCTTCCCTAATAAGAATGCCGACCAGGAGATATGTGTTCCAAGGGGTCAAGAGATGAACTATGCTATGGAATACAGAGTATGGAAACCACAAGCTATCAATTAAGTTCTCAGCATTTCAGTGGAAAGAATTGTGGATTATCAACAAGACTAATTATTCTGAAATGCTAATTTTGAAGTCTCTGGCAGACTGTTAGGTGTTGTCAGTGTTACAGATGCATTTCCCAGGACAAGAAATATGTTTGTGGATAAGAGAGAGGTTTATTCTCCACACTATACCAGCCTCTGACAGGGCTGCATAGCTGTTTAAACCCATGCATCAGTGGCTGGCACACTAGTCTCCTCTTTATAAACAATATTTCTTTCATCGTAATCACCACTATTTATCTTTGGTTGATTGCTTGCATATTTCTATATAAGAAGACACATAGGCTCCTAGAGGATACTGAGAAAAAAAAAAAAATGGAGATTGCCTGAGCTAAGGCACCTACATGATATGAGCACTGTAGGATCTCATTCAGTCCCTCCACGTAGGAAAGAACATTCCAAGGTCTGGAATGGAGTTGTAGAGCCACTTGATGCAGAGCTACAACATCCCTCAACTCTTCACATAATCCAGGAAGGACAAAGGTTATATTAAAGCGCCTTTTTCTTCCACCCACACATATTCCTCTCAAGAAATATGAAAAGTTTCTTCTAATGTACAATATCTGCACATTTCATTCCCTGGGGTCATTTTCAAATAATTCAGTTTCCCCACCACCACCATCTACTTATATTTTCAGATCTAGAAATACACAATAAAAACTGTAGTTGCAATTCTTAATTTAATTGGCATTCTTTCAAGTGCAATTATATCTAAAAGATTGGCCTTTATTCTTGCCACACTGCTACTAAAAATGTCTGATTTTTTTTAATACACTGACCATATTCACTCATTTTAAATATCACTCTGACAGCTCTATACAACAAAAATCACTGAACTTGAGAGGTTCATTCAATTAATGGTTTTAACATTTAGAGTCATAAAAAGTAGATATTTTCCCTATACAAACTTAAATTGTTTGGGTCTTTTTCCTAATTAGGATGAAGTCAAGGAAAATAAAGAACTGAAAATATGCTTCATCCTTTATCTAGCCCACTTTCAAAAATAGATATTTTCCTTATGTTCAGCTAACTTTAATTTATTCAAGCAAGATTACTCCTTTCAGAGAACAGGGTTCCTGGGGAGGTCGCTTCTGTTTTTTCCAGCTGATGGAAAGAAAGGAAAAATATTGCTACTACTCATGGTCTGGCAGATGCTGGCAGTCTCTATACTTTGATCAGATTAAACCTAAATGCAGTATCTCTGTGCTTCTTGAGTCATTTTTGCATTAGACTGTTTGGACTTTTTTTAAGAAAAAGAAGGAAGCCTGAAGTCCTGTTTTTTGAATATTTTTTCCTCTACTCTAGAAAATATTTTTAATATAAAAAGAAATTTAAAATAGAAGACAATATTTTTAATGAGTTACATTATTTTAAAAATAAAAGCAAGACTAAAAAAAAAAAAAAAAAAGGAAGAAATCTTTATAGACTTAAAATATAATTCAAATATTTTTTTATTTTTGGCAGACAAAGCCCAGTTTGATTTTACTTATGAAAATTCAAACAACGGGAAATTTAAAAAAAAAAAATTAACAGCTCAAAATAATTTGTATGACTAATGCTCAGCTATGTGTATAGAAAGTCCAAAGCCAGTAATTCTGCAAAGTGCAAACTGAAACATTTGCCTCATAAGTATGGTAGTTCCTCACAATATTAGAATTTGTCATCCTATAACGGCTAATTACAAACCTCCATAAGGAAGAAAATAATAAAACCAAGATGAGTGTCGTCCTTAAGCAGAATGCTGATACCCCTCTGCCTTTGCAGGGTAGAGGCAAACATATACACTAACAGATGAGAAGAAAACTGAAAGTTCTTGACACAGACTGATGTATGTCTGTGCAGGTGGTATAGTAAGTTTAGATTAACATTTCCAAATACTCAGATACTGAAAGAGAATGTATCTAATATGCAAAAAGTTATTGCAGTTTTGTTTTACAGTCTTCTTTTCATAACCTCTTTTCAAAGATACTTTACTTTGGCATTTTTGTGACACATTGCCCAAAATTATTGTGATGAATATGTTGCTTTTAAGAGTGGGGGTAAACAATAATTTTAATGGACAGTACACATGACATAAGGGATCATCAACAGAGCTTTGGTTTGGAGCAGATTATTCTGCATGATCCAGCAAGTACTAAGAATTTCAAATTTAATATCAAGTGAAATGAAGCAACCTGAGGGAAGAAAAAGAAAATATTTGAGAGAGCAGGAGTATATTATCATGAAAAGGAAAACAATCTTAATTTAACAAAGGTGATTTATTCAGTGTTCTGACAATTGTAGCATCCTTCTAACATACTAAATCTGCCTTCCAAAAAATATGAACAATGATGACCAAGTACGGAATGACTGGTTTTATTCCACAATGCCACCACTCTGTTTCTTCTTAAGTTAAATTGTTTAGGGACATAATGAAACTATCCTAACTGTCCGGTAGTACAACAATACAATTTAAACCCAAAATATCATTTTGCAGTTCCATAACATGCAGTATATTTGCTATAAAATTATTAAACTCTTTCTTCTTGTAATCTTACTTAGTTCACTTTCTGAGTTGTTTAAATTAATTTATCCCAAGGCACTCTAACTTGCTTCAAACAATCTACTGTTTCAGACATTTTGATGGGGAAGTGGGAAAACTGAGTAAGAATCATAGAATCTTTCTGTTTATCTACCTAGGAGCTGGCAATACATGGGGTTTCTGTGATTAAGTACACATGTTCTCAGGAAATTTGTATCTTGAAAAGCACTGATTTCACTGGATTCTATAATTTAATCATATTTAGCCATGCAACAAATATGTAGAAAATTTTCCTCATGATGATTCCAGATGTAATGCCATACAGTCCTATTTAGGATATCATCCTTGTTTCAGCTAGGACAGGGTTAATTCTTGTAGTAGTCAGGAGGTGCCATGGTATTACCTGGAGATTGCTCTATACCACCTCACATCATTTCCAGGGGTGGGGAGAAGGGGTCCTTTCTGGGTCTCTTCCAGTTTGGCACAGCATAATGGATGGAGCCATTGAGTATTGTTGTTTCCATTTGAATAATTTGCCTCTTTCTTGTACTGTCTGTGATTATTACTGTTGCTGCTACTCTCCTTATCTCATTGCTGTTTCTTAACTGTTCTTATCTCCACCCATGATCCTTACCTTTCCTGCCTCCAATTCTCCTCTCCAGCCCTCTGCAAAGGAAGGAGAAGGATGGGGATGAGAGAGCAGTGCATGGTTTCAGAGGGAACACGAAAGTGGAGAATGCCATTCCCAAACCATAACAGAAGTCTTTATGCTCGGAGAATGAAAGGGTCAAGAGGATAGGCTGGCTGACTTGACTCAATACATACAGCTAAGTTTTTCTTGACTAGTTTTCCAGAAAGAATCAAAGAGCCTTGTTTTAGAAAGTCAGCTAGTCTAACACAATTTCGCTCTTCTTAATTGTCTTTCATTCTTTAATTTTCTTGTTGACATGCCAACAAGAACAGACTTCACATCCCAGATGATGTGATTCAAGTAGTCTGACATAATGCCTTCAAGGATTTAAGTTGTCATGGACTTCATAAACTCAGAAAGAACAGTTCAAATTGCCAATAGGCAACAGAGAAAACAAACAACATTTAAATGTAGTAGAAAAAATAAGATGCAAAGTGTAATATTTTTATTTTGCTTTAAAACCAAACAAGCACATCAATTGTGGTGACAAAAATTGCTTAATTATTATAATGTGAAAAAGCATGCTGAGAAGCAAAACAAAGAGACAATGTTGTCAGTGTGAGGCGTTATTCTTTCATTTTTTATAATATTTGACATTTTTCCTAAATGTTCAAGTCCTGGAATTATGCAATCATAAAAGTCTGTAGTTTTTAATTTATTTACTGTAAAATTAAGCTCTGAAATTCTCATCATCATGAAAATAAGCTTCCGAAAAGGGACTATGAGGGTTAAAAATAGGATTTCTTTGAAAACAGACAGGAAATTAAACAATCTAAATTTTTCTGTCATTTGGAGTGCTGTGAAAATAAAATATTTTCAAGAATGTAGGGACTTGACTTACTCTGTTGAGCACAACTCGGGGATGTTAAGGAAATTTCCCTGTCTGACCGTCCAGAACGCACACTGTCACTCTCTCACCACCTGACCTGGGACCAAGGACCCCCCCCAGCTTCACATGCCACATTCACAGTCACACCAGATTCCCTTACCAACTCAATCCCAGGTTTCCCACAGCAGATATCAAATCCTTCGAATAATTTAATCATAGTGCAACAACTAGATAGCAAAAAACAGCTTGAGCTGGTACCTCTGAGCAGAGACCCAGAACAAAGGAGCTCCAGGGGTTTTTACCCCCACAGTCTAAGGGACAGCAGTCTGGGATGCTTGGCTCCGCGGTGTTTCCCAGTGTCCAGTCACCTGGCTGGGCTACAGGTCCCTGTTTCCCTAAATAATTACTGCGGTAGAATAAGAAGTAATTTTTCCTTGCTTTGCAATTTTTAAGAAAAAGGATACATCACATAATATGTGATCACTCCATATATTAAGTTTTACTGAACAATGATGATATAGATAAAATATCCTCAAAAGTGGTTTAGTTTTGTATTATTTAGAAAGTACTGCAATTTGTCATAGAATAGCACATTCACTTCTAATTTAAAAATGTGATCAGCTTGGAAACCAAGCGCTTTTAATCTAATGGTGTAATTGAGAACAAGAGAAGGCATCACTGAACGTGAAAGTATTCAACCTGTCATACTTAACAACATTCTAACTCCAGAGAACATTTTTATGTATGCAATAACTGCTGTCATTGCACCTATTACTATTCAATTGCGTCTTATCAAAAATCTTACATAATATTTAGTTAAAATGCCAGTCCAAAGGTTACCCGTAAAGAGATGTAAGAGGATTTGCATAATAATTACTCATCAATTCAACTGAAGAAATAATGAGTCTTTTAAAAACGTGAAAATTTTAATAAGGTTATAAATCCAACTTTGCTAACAATATATTTGTGTTTTTCTTCAAGGGTGCTCAAAAAATCCTTTTAGAAGTAATAGTGCAGTATGCTCTTAGAAAATAAATCACCTGACCATAATAGTTCCAGTCTTGGGCTATTCTTTTACTTAATTAATAATGGTAATAACCCATGCTTCTGTATTATTCCTCTCCATTATTAATCATATATTTCATAGGAATTATTAATTTCAATCTCCTAATACCCTGAGATATGAGTAAATACTATTATTCCAGCTCAACATACATCACAGAATTTAGGTACAGAAAGGTGAAATAACTTGCCTAACACAGTCTGAATGAGGACAACTATTAAGAAATCCAGAGTAATATCCACTACTAGAATTAGGATATATGTCTAAATCATATGGTTCATATTTTTCCATGGTATTTTTAGTTTGCTTCTGTTTTCATGGACTTTGGAGTTCAGGGTTTTTTTTTCAATAATTCTTTTTAATAGTTCCTCTCCACAGCCGGGGAGTTTAGAGAATTTTTTTCTTAAACTAGACCAAGAAAGATGAAATTCATGCATCAAAATTCATCCCCAGTGGCCTAGACTTCAAGCAAGTTATTTAATGCTCAAACAAATAAAATACAACAAAAAAGCAAACAAAGAAAAAACCTAAAAGAATCCAACGCAGCAGAATTAAAATCAAATAATTTTCCTAATACTTTTTTCTTGATTAGGTCCTAAAGGTGAGCTTTTGCATCCATGCTCATGTGCCTTGCTTACACAAGCAACTTGACGTTTGTCAGCTAATTATATGCACAGTGGTTTTTCTTGAGTTAACTGAAATTTAATAAAGCTTCAGAACAATTAAGTACCTGGGCTATTTTTATGTGTGTAATTGGAGAGTTCTGGGCTGAACTTTAGGTTCCAGTTTTGAAAAATCTTAACCTATGTCTTGTCTCCTGACTTATACTCTTGGCTTCAGGGAGCATTTTTCTTCTCAACATTTTTATTTATATTGCACTTGTCACCATAGCAGATTAGGGCAAAATAAATTCCACAATAATTCACCAAAAGCTGTGAGTTCTATTTTAAGATCAAGAGCAGTTGGTTCATTACAAAGTATTGCCGTGTTAACCACATAGTCTAGAAACTGATGAAATTATTTTAACAGCAAAATTAACACTTTTGATACATAAAGTACAGGAACCATAACAAGAGAAGGTAAGTAAAAACTGTGCTTCCTGAAGCTGTAGATGCTTTGTGAGACCTGTGTTTGAATAGTCCTTCTTAACGGCTTTCTTTTTTCAAAAATTTCTCTGTCTAACTAAATTCACTTTTCCCTTCTACAGTGTCAACAAAACACATGTAAATTCAGCAGGTTCTTGATAACCCTTTCGGCAGAATTTCTCAGCTGTGTGGTGTTCTTTAGCCTCAATATTCTTTCCAACCTTACTATGTAAGTTTATGTGAAATGAGGAGCAGATAGCTTAATATTTTTGACCTCCAGCAGAAATTTGAATGGAAGCTACAGAAGCTCAAGCCCAATTAAGCACTAATATAATTGTCTTCATAAAGCAGAAATAAGTTGTCCTTTCACTGTAATACTTCTGCTTTATACTTGAGAGAAAGGACAAAAAGGAATAGGCAATGATTGCTTCAATGATCATATAGATCAAATATGAACTCTAACATGCAAGCAAGCACATAACTAAAGGACTGCTCTCTTTGATTGACTCCTGGGCCTAGTACTGTCATAAATATAAGGTCAGTCACTTTTTCAGTGTCTGAACCAGACATTAATTTTTCCTTTATGAACTTGTGCTCCATTTGTGTACTGCACAGGGCTAAACCTCATTTTTCTCTGTTTCCTGAATAATTGATACAGAGCCATTATCAAAACAGAACCCTTTCACAAAAGGGTTTTCCAATTCAGCCCCTCCACAAGCAATTTGACCTGCACTTGCAAAATAATGAGATAATTTATAAACCACCAGGGTAATTTTACCCTTTAAAATAAATTTTTTTGAAGACAATATACTCCAGATGAAAGCAGTAACATCTGGTAGTAAAAAAAAATAAATAATCTCTATATTAGAAACAATTATAATTCCTCAAAATCCATATCTTTAACTTGATTTTGCTTGGAAAAATATTCTGCCCATAACAACAGTAGAAAGCAAAGTTCAATTCCCACAATCAGCATTTAAATAGACTTTACTTAGGGATTTCATTGTTATCTTCTAGGGTTTTAAGGTGGGGTTTCCTTGCATTTTAGGAACTTTTTTTGCAGGTGGGTGATATTCTGAAGCCATTTATTTGCTTTTTAAATGCACTTCTGGGATTAGAGCTTTTTCTTTATTGTTCTTTTTCTTTTTCTTTTTTTTTTTTTTCTTTTTCTTTATTTGGTAGGAACTATGTGGCTGTGAGTAGCAAGTGTATTAGCTCAGATGTTCAGAGCATGGTGCTAATAACATCAAGGTCATCAGTTTGATCCCTTTATGAGCCATTCACGTAAGAGTTAGACTCAATGAACATTGTGGGTCCTTTCCAACTGAGAATATTCTGTGATTCTGTGAAATTGAACTGAAAACAAAGAGGCTGTCGGCAGGAAACCTTTTGAATAAATAGGGGGAAAGCATACTTGACTGAGAGAAATATTTATCATCCTGTTTTGATTTTTTTGGTGCTGTGTTTCTTCCTTCACATGATTCCATGATCTGTTTTCATATTTTGCTTGCATTTGAAGAATTTTACACTTCCTCCAATCTTAGAGTTTCACCAAAAGGAATAATGAGATATTAGTATACCTCCATTTTATAAAAAAATTCTAATTTCTCTGCATAAGCCTCAAAAGGGCCTTTTTGTCATACTGCAATGTCACCACACAATTTGTAAAATCATCTTCTACACACACATCTTTATGTAAGCCCAAAATGTCTCTCCAAGATACACAGAGATACATTTTCCATAATAACCTCAGACAACAGAATTAAGCAGTTTAACCTCTGTGAGAGATACCACAAGGGAAATTTTAAAACTGGAATATTTAAGTGTTTTTATATGTCCCTAAACCATTTTCTAACTATCCCATGTTCTAACAATCCGTACCTATTTGAATTCAAACAAGGATTTCGTTTTTGGCCATATATACATATATTTGTTTTTCTCTTTTATGTTAAGGTTTCCGCAGTAAAAAATTATTGTGTGGAAAGGTAATACATAAAACAGCATCAGTAACAATAATTCTTATATTCTGCTAAAGGCCAAACCACTGTCTAAATGGGATTTCATATTTTGATTTCCCCTTCTTTCAGATAGAAAACTATCCATTTCATTTCTGTAGCACATTTATTGTCATTTGTTACAGCTCTGCTGCATATGCTACTGGTGGTGTTTAAGCATTATCTGTTACAGGAGTAACCTTGTCAGCTACAATGGGATATATGTGCAAATGCCTATAAACTATTTTATTTTGATTTAGCCATACTTTACTTTACTCAGAATAAAAGGAAAAAGTAGAATATAGGATAATCTTACAGATGTATCAAGAAACTGAACTAAATTTTTCAAAAACTTACACATTTTTAAGTGCTTTTTACCTTAAAAAAAAGAAAAAAAAAGGAAAAAAAACAAAAAAAAACCCCAGGGAAAATATAGAGCCATATTTTCCCTGGGGGGATAATATTTATTAGTAATCCTTAATGTCTTTATCTTGATGTTATGCGCAGATGATTCAATCTAATAAACATTATTGCACAAATATATGGGGAAGACATATTACAATCTCATACAATTTAAAATCTGAAAAAGTCTAGAAACAGAGGCTGTAAAAAAGAGTTTTTTTAAAAGATCTAGAATGTAATGAATATCATTGGGATCAATTATTTAATTATTAATTAATAATTTTTAATTGCATTTGGTCTCTTTTTTTCTTTGTGTGATGTACCTATTTTTTTTGCTAGTTCTTATTAAGACTGGTGGGGAAAGAATGGTAATGGTAATGGTAATAGCAGATAGACATGGCAATTTCAGATACTGTGAAAAGAAGAAGTCTTTCAGCTAGGACTGGTCTGTTGCTGTACTTCAGTCCAGTTGTAGTTTCTCTCTGCTGTAAATTTTTCTACTTGTATTAATATTGCTCTTCAGCATTGCCAGAAAAGCTCAAATGTGTTGAGATGCAGCATTTTTAAATGTGGATAAATAAAGAAAAAATCAGCTCACACTTTACCAGCTCTTACCTTCCCCATACTCTCTGCACACAAAGTTACCTGCCAAAATGCATAAATAACAAGAAGATGCTTTTCATAACAACCTACTATCATTATGGAAGAAATTTGATGTATTTAAGACTGCATATAATCTATAAAGAATGGTTTTCACATGCTTTTTGTGAAAAAAAAATCTCTTCACCTACTGCTGACATTAAGAGAAACAGCCTTTATCCTCTTCCATGTAATCAATATAAAAATATTGCTGCATGCCTTTTCCTATGACCTACAGCAGATGCTCTTCACTCTGCAAACTTAATTAAGCTTATCTCCAGCACCAGAAAGCCAAAATGCTGTCATATATATATGTATATATATGACTTATAGGTGTGTAATATTTTACTTCTTTTAAAATCTTAAAATATTTTACAGTGATAACTCTTGCAGCCAAATCTATCACAACATGCCAGGTAATCAAAGATCAACATTTAATTACTAAAGCATGAACTATGGAAATTAAGACATGTTAATTAGTATGTCTCTTTGCACATGTTGACTTCTATGTAGCAGGTATCTTGAAAACTTTCTGAGTGAGATGATGAGATTCAAGAAAGAAAATAATACAAGAATAATATCACAAGACTGTTACACTAGCACTCTTCATTATTTTTTTTCTAAATTATTCCTAAATCTTTTTCTAAAATAAATATATAAATAAATGTATTCTAAATTACTATAGCTTAGCAGCATTCCCCTGTCATGAAGAAATGGTCAGTTGAAAACTAATCCACAAGCAAGAAAACTTCTGTCATCTTCTACCATGGCATTTTCAGAATATAAGTCCTGTTCACAAAATCTTGTATCTCTTGACAAGAGTGATCTTTTCCAAGACACGGTAGATGTCCTGCACAAACTCTACAACATCTGTAAACACCGTCTGTCAATATGTACAATACAATTTGCATATTAATATCTCACATAATAACTATATCATTACCCATCTGAAATACCTACAAAGACAAAATGAACTGTCACAGTTTCAATTCAAACAAACTCAAATCAAGAATCACTCAAAATTAACTCTTAAATGTGCCATCAGCAAGCAATAGTTTCTCTAAACGAAGAACCACAGCTGGGAACATGAAGATCGATTTTTAGTGTGACAGTATTATGATAAGTCCCCTAAATAGTTCAATATACTTGAGTACCAAAATTACTCTATAAGACACATAGATGACATTTTCATCACCTGAACTTAAAATCTGGAATTTCTCAATTCAACAGAAATTTAGCAATTATGATTCCCCTATAAACTGTCTCTAGAAAACTTGAAATAATGACCCTTCAAAATATCGCACTCCATATCAAAACGGGAACCTAAAAATTTATATATACATCAAAAGCTTAGGATTAGAGATGAAAGGCAAGATGAACAAGATCAGAAAAAAGAGCATTGCACACAGGAAAGTACTGCAGAATTGACTCCAAAGAAGCCTTTGTGACTGTGAAAACATATTACAAATAACCCTGAACAGCTATTCCAATATGCCACCTGAGCACTTAGCAGTAATCAAGAAACTTAGAAAGAATATTAGGAATTATCAGTAAATTCATACAGAACAAACCAGAAAATATAATCCCATTTTAAACCAGTAGAGTAGAATTTGGAAATGTCTAGGCAAACCCAGCAGAGATTATCAGAAGTGTTATTTTCTATGTTGTTCTCTTGGACCTGGCACTGACTGCTTGTAATTCGTGGGTTCACTTGGAGCTTATTGTTTCATCTACTTTTTCCATAGTTAGCCACAGTTGGCTGCCTTTAGAGACACAATACCTGTTCACGGAAAGTTTTGATCTAGTCTCATGTTTTACCTTCCTTCTTCATTGTTCCTCAGCGTTTCAAATTGGAGGGTAAAACGCCATATTGAAGTGGTGAAAGAATGACTTCTGTTTGTTTATATAGATGATAAGAACAAAACCAAAATCTCATGATGTGCAAACTTGAAAATATGGTTTTCCAAATTATTAAAAATTAGTTTGGAAACTTACAACAAACACATACTTAACTATTTGTTTCAGAATCTTATAGTTGATTCTCACAAAGTTTTAAAACTTTTTGAAAAAGGAAGATTGCTAAAAAATATGAATAGTAACTCAAGTCTTTATTTTAAAATTATATTTTTTTCATGGTCTAAAAAATATGATCATTATTATCTAGTATTCTTGTAACTAAATGTTGCTGTGTAGCTACAAAAAAAAATTAAATATACTCAGATTTTTGATTATTTATTTTCTGAATATATGCAATAGTTAAGGCAGAAGAGTACAATGCATATTTATTAATTTAAAACTTCCACAGCTAAACCCACTGAGATACATTGCTTGCAGTTGCCAGCATAATACCCCCAAATCCACAACTGAAAGCTATTCAGTTTTACTTGGTTTGTCAGATATTCCTTGATAAGAACTTAACATGAATATTTTACAAAGTATTTAGGGACATGGTTTTCAATTTCAGCTTGACAATTTTCAGTTTGTATAATCTCTGTCATTCAGCAATGTTTGTCTTGCCTTTGACATGTAGGAAAGAACTAGAATTTCTAGTTGCTTATTACTGATAGTAATAGATTGTGGTATATAATAGCTGATATTTGGTTTTGAGATTTTAAAAATTTATGTCACAGGGTGAAATGGCCCTGTGTACATAGATATGATGTAGTGGCCCTACTCAACCTCACCTGGAGCCTCGTCTCTCACCCTCTGCCCTCTGCCAATGTGCCAAGCACCCCATTTCAGCCAAGCCTGGGGCATGTCCCATCTCCTCAGTCCTACACTGTAAGTACTCATAGCCTGGATGTTCCTGTCAGAAGCCTTCAGTCCTCCTCTGTCTTTGGTCCCAGCATCTTTTGTTCCTGGCTGGGCTCCCTGGATGTCCCATGGGCCTTGTGCACCATTCTCTGTGACAGAGTGTGGGTCAACCTTGGCTCCCACCTTACCTTTCTTAGGGAGCAGCCAGCCCTCACTGCTCCCCGGCACTGTCATAAGACAGTCAAAAGACTCGAATGCATTTGTTGCCAGAATTCTTTTTCTAGGCGATGGCTCCAGGTACTGAAAAAGGAATAAACCCACCCAAGAACTATTTGTATTTACATTTCAGTTTTGTTCTACTTCAGTTTATAAAACTAATCTGGGACTTATTGAACTTCTCTCTTGATCTTAATTTGAGAAAAATAAACCACTACCAAATAAAGAGCCACCAGAATAGTCACACATTTATGTCCACCTCTATATGTTTACTTTCAACACAGATTATGCACTAATATGTACCTAACAGTGCAGAATACACATGTACTGAAAATATGCAAACTTATGTTCAAATATTAAATTATCTGAAGACCTTGAATAAAATGTTAAGCATGTAAACAGGTACTTAGAGGGATTTTTTTGTGGAGCACAGGACACGTTGAAAACTATATTAGTAGACTCATATTAAAAAAATCCTAATGCCAGCATTTTCTCTTTTTTTTTCCTAGAAAATCCCTTTTGCAATTCCTACTGCATTTTTTATTTTCTCCTGAAGGAATTTCTCTAAAGATTTTTTAAAATATGCTTTTGATTTACCAAGTCCTACAAATCCACTGCATTCTCTGCAGTCGATACTTACCCTTATAATTCTACACTTTACAATAATCAATATAAAATTTCTTTATTGCAGATACTGGAAGCACACAAGTTGAGAGTATGGAGATGGAAAAATATCTCTTCCAGCATTTTTTTTTTAGGTAGCTCCTGCTGTTATCCAAAACATAGCATTTCTGTCTACTTTCAAAGTCAAATGTAAGCAAAGCAGCTTTTGCAGTGTCTTTCATGTGATTCAGGCTGTAGTCTCTGTTGCTAGGCAGGTAAGCCAGTTTCCTCAGCCTTTACCTGGTCTAATCCAACAGTAACAGCACAATATTTAAACCCACTGTCTTCATTACACATAGCCTGATTTTAGCATTGTTCCTTTTACTAGTCTTTTCTTTGTACATAACATACTTATCCCCACAAATATATCCAGAAAGATTTCCCATCCTTACAAAACATAAACTGAGTAAATTTGTTTCCATCCTTCAGATAAAGTCATGAAACCAATTAGGTTTCCATGCAAAAAGGAGGGGGAAAATAATTTTGGACATTAAGTATAATTTGAATTATCTGTTTCTGGCTGGACAGAATAGTCTCATTATTTCTACAGGAAGGTTTTGTTTAGCTTTAATTGTGTAGATAACCAGTTTCCCTGGCAGCTATTGAAGGACTGCTAAAAAATCCCCCAACATTTTAATTCCACAACAACTTAAATTCAATAAAACCATTCACTATGCTTTCAAAATTGAAAGTTTCATGGTTTTGAATATTCTTACACTTTACCTCAAGCTTTAAAATTTTGTTAAACCATGGAAGTACAAAATCACATAGATGAAGAATGAATTGTTTTCAAAATTAATTTCAAAATGATCTCAATTTCCATTTGAAATAAATTTCTGATTTTTAGTGTGATACTTCAACTCAGGGGAAAAAAACAAGCACCTTCCTTAAAATCAAATTCACTTTCTTAGAAACTGAGATGAAGAATTGGTGACATTTCAGAGGAAAATGTATTTGCTGCTCTCAGTTCACTGTCTTTTGACAGGTTTTCAGAGTAGAGTCTTGGTTTATTTTCACTTACAATGCACTATGTCGAATAAACAGGGGGTTTTGGTAGAGAGTCATCAGTGGAATCCCACTCGAATTGTGCAGGGACACATTCTGTTCAGCATATTCATAAATTATCTAGGGAAGATGATGAATTGCAGTGTTAGTGTGCTGATGGTAGTAATTTAGTCCAGGTAGTGAAAATGAAACCTGAGCACAATACCGCAGAGCATTTCAAGCTATTGACTAACCCCGTAGGAAATCTGAAGGTGGTAAGTGATGGGCGTGTGGAGGAAGCTGAGCCCCCAGCTCAATGTGTGGAACATCAGAGGATTGTTCTGGTTGGCAGGTACCTTGGGAGGCACGCAGTTCAGCCTCCTGCTCAGAGCAAGGTCTGCTGTGAGATCAGAGGTCAGCTATGAGATCAGTTACTCGGACTCAATACTGAGATCATCCAATCGTTTTTCTTGCCTGTTAGATATTCAAGACAGTATTCAGCGTTCTCTTGCTCCTCTTGGGATTCCAGAAGTGTGCTTCTTTTATCAAACAAGGTTGTTATTCAAAACTAATGTATTTGTTCTGTAGTCAAAAGGGTCTGACACAGGAGAGTTGAAAGGAGGTGTGCTGCAACTTTTCCAAATGTTATAGAGACCTCCAGAATTTCATGCCACTATTTTCACACTTCTATTTTAATATGAGGGAGGGTTTTGTCTTCTTTTTTATAAAATTTGATAATTCAGTAGTATAAAGCACATATTTGCTACTGGGTTTATTTCTATGAAATACTGTTTATTAGTCCAAGCATTTCTTTTGCAAGTGCATTTAAAGACAGTATGCATGATGCCTAAATTTCTGTTAGGCATCAAATATTAAGATATTTTTAGGAAATCTTACCCAATGAAATACCTATAAGTTAAGATTCATAAAAGTGGTAAAGCTGAAAGGAGCTTTGATATGACACAGAGTGAAACATTCCTGTTTCTGCTTTCAGCAAATATATTGCCATTTCAGCAACTTCAATGAAAGTAGCGATAACCACTTGCATTAAAAATATATAAAATAAAAATTCCCACCAGCCTTTTTAGAAAACTAAGGGAATGATGTATGTCAAATAAAAAATAAAAAAAAAAACCAAAACTTCAAAATGTGGACTAAATGTTGCTTGGCAACAGAATATTTGACTAATGCTGTTATTTGACTTATGCAGTTATTAAAACAGTGCTCCTTATAAGCAGGAGGGAAAGCACTGTAATAAAATGTGAACACCTCAATAACCATTATTTAAAAGTCCCACACTCTTCTGTTGTTACTGAAAACAACCAAATGATTATGAAAATGCAGCAGCCTTAAAATCATAGTCTACTTCCTTTGAGATGCAACTGCATTCGTGGCATGTATGAAGGTGGGCATTTTAGGAATTTTATTTTCTTTTAGGTTTTAGTTTAACTTGGTAATTCAGTTTACAAAAATACCTTAAATGACCAGCAAATATTTGCTCTCCTCAGATGTAGTACAAATAATTTGCCTTCCAAATTATCTCAAGATAAGGAAACTGAATAAATCCAATATTTTCTGTCCAGCACTTAATGTAAGATATATTTTTAGATCTCTACACCCACAATTTACATTTAATTTCTAGGCAGAAACTAAGAAATTAGGTCATTTGTACTGGTTGAATATTTGCATTACTCTGAGAAGGTGCAGGATCACCAATAACTGGTATGAGCACTGGGTGAAGCTCTGTTACAGGGCCAAATTCAAAACAAAACATTTTTAATGGACAATTTAAATAATTTTAAATTGCCTTAGCTCAGAAAGCAGAAAGACTTCAATACACATTTTTGCAAGACATTTTTACCTAATTTACCTTCCAGAATTTAAGATAAAATTTTAGCCCAAGGGCACTGGGGTAGCTACCTATGTAAAACTGCCTAAATTAGAATAGTTCTCCTAAAATGTATAATCTAAATTTACCTCCATGATAGTGAGGTTGTGTATTTCTAGCTGACTAGCTGAAATAACTAAATATGATCCAATTAAAAAAGCTAAGAACATTTCCCTCCTTTGAGTATTTTAATTTGGGCTAAAAAAAATAAAAGCTTCTTTGGCAATGAGGTTGTGCGTGATTTTTGAATAATACTCTTCTATGGAGTTGTAAGATACATCAAAAAGTAATGTGTTTCCACAGATGGTGAAAAGATGCTCTGTATACCATGACATAAATTTCAGGTGGGTTATACTTCTACACTGTCACTGTAATGGAGGAAGGATTGCTATCAGAAGTTGTCTCTTTGAGTTTATGTTAGGAAATCTGGTTTGCACTTCTTCATATTTCTTCAATACTTCATCATATTTGTTTTGTGCGTGTTTTAATTAGGCAGGGGAAATAATATGTAAATGCATTTCTGGAGAACTTCGCAATTCAGGACTGAAATAGAAAAGCCAGTATTCTCTAATGCTACATCATCAAGTCTTCTGGAGTGATACATACCTGATGTAAAGTATTGCAATACCTAGAAGCAGCAAGATCACTAAAAGCCAAAATTTTGATTTCATCTCTGATCTTCCTTCTTTCCTGTTATAGGCCTATATTAGCCAGTGTTCAGTATTATTTTGATGTATTGCAGGTATTTTTGGTGCTTCAGTTGTTAAGTGACCATATGTAAGTGCATGTATATACAGCAGAACTCTCCACTCACAGATTACATACATCAGTCATTCCAATAGCTTCACTTCCAACATCAGGGGGGAAATGAAACCATCACAGGGAAAAGCAATAACCTGAGGTTGCAACAAATGCTTTGCTCTAAATACAGAACTTTCTTGCTATGTACACTAATCTCTTCTTTGAAAGGAGGAGGAATATTTTGCCTCGGTGTGTTACCCTCCTCCCTCCTTAGGTCATTTTTCAGGTGTTTCTAACCCTGCACAAAGAGCATCTGCCAGCAAGATAGTTTAAAATATAATGCAGTTATTTATTGGCTGATGCACGCAGAGATATCTAGGATTTAACAAGCCACTAGACTAGGGACTAATACACACTTTGTCATGATAAGACACCCAGTCTCCACTGGCCAGACAGGCACCAGCCTGGAGGGGAAGGGCCAGTTTCCACTGCCCCTGGAACAGATCCTTTTTCACTGAAACTGCTTATTTCTCCTGGGTTTGATAACATTTCATGCTGATGTTCTTCCACTTGAAACCTTGAGTTTCTAATCATCCAGTCCCTACTCTATTTACAGTTTTGTCTTTCTCATCTTGCATACTTCTACTCCACAGAGTTCCTCTCAGCTGTTTCCTTGGAATGCTGAGCCAAGGTTATGAACCCTGTGGAGAGTGAGGAGGCTGTTCACACACAGAGGTAGGCGCAGGTGCCATTCAGTGCATGACCAGAGATAGTGGCAAAAGCAGGACTGACCCAAAAAGCTGGAAAAACTCCACAGATTTCCAAAGTGACTCCACTTTCCTACCATCCAAATCCTCAAATCAGTCAACCCTACACAGCACTCACCACCTTGCTATATCTACCAATGCACACACACTGAATCTCATTCAGAGTCAGAGAAACAGCTTGCCCAAACCCTGGATTTTAGCATAGTAGATCTCTTACTGGATTCTATTATTTCTGTTTCAAATAGTGTCATGTGCAGTACAGCACCAGAGATTAAAGACTGTATGGGAAAACATGGCTTCATTCCTTTCACTTCAGAGAAAAGACAGAGAAAATATTTTTGTTCTCTACCTCCTATATTGAAAAGATAGTTTGAAAGTAGTTATATCTTTAATCTTTCAATATTTTTAACCTCTAATAGGAAGCAAGGACAGGAACAAATGGATTTTTTTTTTTACAGAGTTCTCAGTCATCTCTGACATGACTACATATTTGGAGTTTCTGCAAGCAGCATAAACACGTCACTGTATTTCTGATTAAAAATATACTAGAGAGCAGCTTATTATCTTCAGGTTAGTTCTGCAGTGTCCATTCTGAAAAACTCATTTAAGCCCGACTATGAGTTTAATAGAGGGGAGGTGAATGGACCACATTTCCCAAATGAGTTTAAAACAATCATGTTAATTCCATCAGGTAATTTCCATGCTGATTCACCACAGCCAATAAAGGTGAAAAATGAACACTCGACCCCAGATGCACTTGCTTGTCTATGTTTGAGAGTCAGAACACTGTCCAGAGACTGAGGGAAATCATGCAGCTATTGTGTAGTTAAATTATGCTCACCAGACAGGGAGCAATTTTTCATGTTTGCAGGAGTATCTAAGACCCCAAATGAACTACTACAACAGACAAATTAATTTTCCATACCTTATCACTTCCCAGTTTTAGCAAATGCCAGACACTTCACAGACAATTGTGCAGATAGTACCTTCCCACAGGAAGGCAGCAACTTTAGCTCCTGTGTTTAGCTCTTTTTATAGGCAATCAAATAATTATTGTATTACACTTTATTTTATGTGCACCCAGTTAGGGTTGGTTTAGACATGAATAAGTGTTTATTGACTAAATCAATAGTCTTATCCATGTTAGAGAGCACATAAAATAGTTACAAGGATAAAATCAGTTGTTACATTAACCATTTGAAAAGAATGCTCAGGCTAAGCTTTAAACTAATATTGCCTCATTAGGTTATATTCTGATTAAGAAATAGACAGGAACAGAAGGAAGTAATTTCTTAGAAAAAATTAGTCTTCCATTTCCTTTCCACACTTTAGATTAATTAGAATTTACCACTAAAAGACCCAGACAGTACAATTAAGTTTTACAGTAACCATATTAAGCTTTTTAAAAACTGAGCTTTGACTTCCCCATAAATCCCGGGGGTAGTTACAATCAGATTAGGCTTTTTCATCTAAAATAACAAAATAAGATACATAATTTGCCACACACTGTCTGGTACAGGAATACAGCTAATCAGGAGGGTCACCTAGCATATTGCTCCTTCAAAAATACAGCAGCAGTACAGCACTATTTCCATATACCTGGAAACAGCTCTCTACTGAGAATACACACCTGTAAAAATTATTTCACGTGTCTTCTCCTTGATATCAATACTGAGCTGGAGCAGAATCAACATTGCATGATAAATAAGTTGTGGAGTGGATTTTGTGTCTTGTCCCCTTCCAGTTGTAGGATGTCCACAAAATGGCCAAGATGCTTCCAGGTGCATTAGGTGTTAAATAGAATGTAAATAATTTCCCTCCTCTGATGTTGTATTCTGAACTCATTGCCAAAATACTGCATTGTATTTTCAGTTGACAGCTCTGCTCTTCATGAGCACAATTTTTATAATACACCGCATCTCACAGACATTATCCAAATTAATAACTCGTTAACAGAATTATTTTAGCAACTTAGTAAGTGATTTGGCTGATCTATTTTTCTGAGAGAGTATTTTGGTTAGACACTGGGTTATTGACCAGACTAGATGAGAAAAGTCTGTTTCTTTGCTTCTGCTTAATATGTATGCAATTTCTGAAATTAATTCATAAGAGTGCTGGAGTCTATAGCAAGATGGACTTCTGTAGCAGAAAATTCATTAAGAATTTTCTTTGAGAAAATTTTTTAATCCCAAACAATTAATCCAAGGAAGCCAATAGGAAGCATTATAATTTCATGTGGAAGCCTGCTCCTCTTTGGGAATTAGGCAACTTCATCTAGTGGTAAAAATCTTTTTTATGCTCTTTGTGAAGCATTTTCCTCCACAAAGAAAGCAAGAAAAATGAGATATTTCATTCAAGATATGTCCATAAAACGTTTGTGGGGATAGTATGGCCTCAAACAGCATTCTTCACTTCCAAATATGATAGCTAGAGCTGCTTCTTTGTCTGATGAGGAATTACACACCTCACAGCAGAGTAATCTACTTTCCAGGTTAAATTTTTTAGAAGTTGAGAATTTGGGGTTGAATACTGTCCCTCTTATTCAATTAATGTTTTATATTGATAAAGTTATTCAGTTAATATTGTTAGGTGTGAAGATATGTGAATGTATATTTTATTAGGCATGATATACCTGTGCTGACCTGCTCATCTCAAGCAACTGTGAGGTATATCTCAGCATGCCCAGAAATAAAACTTTAAACTTCTGGACAAGTGCACAAACATTGTAAAGTGACTTCTGCAGTGAGTTCTGTAACCTTGAGACAAAGGAATGGTTCTGGATTAGAAAAAGTAAACAGGGCTTGAGAGAGACAGTCTGCATGTTGAACAATCTCCAAGAAAACTATCAGGTGTTCTAAGTACAATTTAGGTCCTATTTAAGCATTTAAATTTTGGTACGGCTGTCTTGTTGGTTTCTTGTTTTAGTTTTGTTTAGGTTGTGTTGTTTGTTGGTTGTTTGCTGTTCTTTTTTTTAAATGTTAACGCGATTTTCCAAAAAGGTCTTACAAAAGGACGTTTTCTTGCAATTTGGATGCTAAATACAGTAATTTCACAAACATAAGGTGCACCAGACTATAAGGCGCACCCCCAGGAGTTGGCAAACT
>PYHW01010620.1:7584952-7621138 GCA_013186435.1 Turdus rufiventris | reverse complement strand
TATTGTTGTTGCATGCACCTGTGTTCAACACAGGTCTTTATACTGAGCACAGATTGAGCAGTTTCGCTGCTACATATTACCCTGCTTTACTTCTACTACACATTGATGTAAGGTTGTAGCAAGTTAGGGGTCAGGACTTTTTCCTAAGTGACAAGTTATAGGACAAGAAAATTGGCTTCTAGTTAATCAAGGAGTTCAGATACCCAGATTGTTTTTTGGGAAAAATTTCTTCACCAAAAGGGTGTAAGAGTAGTGGGAATTTTGCACCACTTCATACGTGGTTTGTCTCAGTCTCTTCTGCCTTCACTCAGAGCCATGATTAAAAAATACTTGAAGGAAATAAATTATCTCACGTTGGTGCTTGGTTGTTTATTAAATATCATCAAAAAAGTACAGAGCGTTCAGCAGCACTTCTAGCCAACTGCTAGAAGAGAAGAAAATGGAAACAGATCCAGCTGCTACAAGGTTTCTTAAAGCTAAACAGTCCAACAGAGAATTAACAGCTATATTATTTATTCTTTTAACCCAATAACCAAATTCCCATTACCCTCAGTGTGGCACCAATTGTCCAACCAGAAACTAGTACCTGAAACCATGAAGAAGAAGGAAGATGAACACCTAAAGAGACACCACCCAAAATCCACCATCTTGTCCCATACCTATTACTTTATAAAAACCTCAAATCCTTCACCATGTGAAAGCACAGACTTCTATTTAACTACACACCCATGATTTTAACTTCTTCACTCGAATTTGGAAGCCTTGTCTAAGGCTTCAGGTCAACAGCAGTGCTCTCCAGGGAGTCGGTGCCAGAAAGCACAGAAAGCTCAAAACCCCAGGTTTCTGGGATCCAACAAAAGGGTTTTTAAGCAGTGGAAGAGAATGCCCAGGGAAGTGGGAAGGTCACCATAGTTGAAGGTATTTAAAGGATGTGTAGATGTAGCACTTAGGCACATAGTATAATTTGGAGATGGAAGTGTTAGGTTAGCAGTTGGATTCAGTGATCCTACAGGTCTTTTTCAACCTTGATGATTCTATAGGTCTGTGATTCCTAACTCAGTGAATCTAAGCTTCTTTCACATTTCATTAATATGACTGCCCTATTAATCAGAGTCAGGTTTTACACTCCAGAAAATGTGTCGGTTGTATATGCCTGGATTCTACATCAAAGGGAGAGGAGGGAAATATAAATCTCCTAAATTCTTCAAGTATGCACACAGGGATTTTTTTCCCACTACTACTAAGTTTGGTTCAAAAATTGCATGTAGGTGTCATTCTGAATTTTTAATTATACCGTAATTTAAATTTGCATTTAATGCATTGTTTCACAGTGGCAGAAGTAGCAATCCACAGTTCTAAACTCTTTTTAGAATCAATTATTCTCTAACCATTATTTTAAAAGGGTTTGTTTTATTAAAGAATCCCAAGAAAAATCCTCAAGAAAATAAACAGGAATTGCTTTAAAGTTCATCTTAAAGATCCAGCTAGGTCAGAAATAGATACTGAACAGCAAATGCCTATTCATCTTAGCTACACATTAGCCCTTATTCTTTAATATTCTGTCATATAATATATTGTCATGTAATATATTGCTCCTCTATATTTTCTCCAACCTTAACTTCCCTTACCTTTGTAAGGCAGTGACACTGCTTGACCACTTCACCCTGAAACCAAGCAAAGGATGACTCTTATCAGCATGGAGCAGAACAGCATCAGTCCTGCTATGCACCATTCTCAGCTGGAGTCCGAAAAAGTATGAGGAAAATAAGCATGTGCAGAGCTCAAGCCCATTTGAGCTGCAATGTAGAAATTTAAAAGATTGTTTTCTACCTGGAGCATATTTTCTGGCAGCATAAGAAAAGTACCAGCACAATTAAGCACATTCCACTGCTAAATACCTAGCACAAAGCCACCAAGAAAACAAAACACGCTGGAAGGAAAACTCATCCAAGCAGACCCCAATCTCAGCAGAAAGACAGGCAATATGACCGTTGCCTCCAATGTGCAACTGATCTCTAACTGCAGTGTTTGTTATGTTAAACCATCTGGCTGCAGGGAATAAGCTCTTCTGAGAGACCGAGAAGGCTGTGAGCTTCTACTCCCTAGTCAGCCTGGTGTTTGCTCCTTCCCAGCTGGAACATGAGACTTGCCAGAGACCCAGCTGCGACATATCAGATATGGGCTGAGAAGCCAAGTCAAACACACTCAGTGGGAGTGGATGAATCTACTGTAATTATTGGCAAACTATTCAGCCTTTCACCTGTGTAGGCTTGAAATCTGTCCATGGTTCAACACTCCTAGGTTCAAGCCTGAGGAATTCAATGTTTCTTTTAATGCTGAAAGTGCCTGAACAGTTACTGAACTGTTTAGGTGTGGCTTAGATTATTCTATGACATTTTCTCTTAGAGAATCTGCAAAATCTAATTTTTACTAGCTTGTGTAGAACCAAGCTGGACCATTCTTTAATTGATACTTCTGTGTTTCCTTGATGTGGACTTATTCTGCCTCTATCTACTTTAACAGCCTCCAGAATTTATCTCTGCTTTATCAAGCAAATATACTAAGTAGATGATTAGAAAACTTTGTGATATTTATAAAGAACAATATACAATTCTTTATTCTCTTCATGATGCTATCGCACTTACTAAGTACTTATTAATTGCACACGTAATTACTTGTCAAGAACCTATGGATTTGCAAAGAATGGACTTCCCAAAAATCCAAATCTAGAAAGGTGTTTGTTTTCTAAATTTAATTTTTAAAACCCTGTAAAACAGTTCACAGTGGCCCTGTTTCTTCATCCATAAACAATAAACACTGCAATTATTCCCCCAAAGTAGCACTCAAGCACTGATTTGCTTTTGGCTCCTTATTTTATTAGACTAAATATTTAAAGCTGACAATCATCTACTATCAATAATTTCTTAGAAATCAGAGATTTTATAGTATGGGTTTTTAGTATTCTGTAGTATGATTTGTATTAATTACCAAGACCTTTGTTTTCCAGTGTGAGCCTTCCTGATATTTGTTGCCAAATAGGACAGCATCCATACATCTAATAGGCTCCAACATATATTTCCAACAAAAATCGCTTGCAGCTCACATCTGAGATCCAGTAGGGATTAAGAAAAGAGCTAAAAAAAAAATCTTTTATCATTCTTTTGGCACTTGCAAATTATAACACATGCAAATCATAATACCCCCTTTGGAAGAAAACATGTCGATTATTTCAGTTTTTGGCAACTATTGCAATACCTCAAATGAGAGTTTAGTGCTGGAAATGCTCACGACCATGAGCTCTCACTTCACACAGTCCTAGAAGATGCTTGCTACCTACTGAGTAAATACAGATAATGAGATTTGTATAGTATGCACCATTTCAATGCTGCTTTGAATTTTTTGAATGCTTCTGTTTGCTAGCAGGTAGCCTAATGAATGTGAGTGTGCCAGGTCCACTTCATCTCCAGGTGCTGAATGATTTTACCAGATTTCTTTTCTCTGACCGGAAATTTAAAAAAAAACAAATCAATATCTTAATTCCACATCAGGCTATAGAATGCATCATGATGTTTATATAGTTATGGCACATTTGCAAAAAATTAAATAATCCATGACTAAATTAATTACTGGGTCAATATATCTTAGAGATTAGTAAGCGCCCTCTATGGTACTAGAGATTCACATTGAGAGCCAGGGCCAAGATTTTATCTCCTTTTTATGCCTGCAAAAACTAATGAATGTGTGAAAGGTTGTGTTTCCTACACTTTAAAAAGGTTTGCTCTTGCTTTTGGAAAAATGTCAAAACCTGAAAGCACACTTACGCAGAGAAACAAAATCATGAGCCAGAAGAGGAGAAGACTTACCTTCTAAGGATCCATTAGATGTCAATTCAAGTCTGAAATGTATGGCTAGTTCTTCAGTGGGCCAGGCAGATTTCAGAAATGTGTATGCATTCTCTACTGTGGCTGAGGTGGAAACTCAATTTTTTTCAGACTGACGCCTAAAGGTAAGCTCATCTTGTGAATAGTAAAAAAATTATATCACATACATCCTGGAAAAGATAAGGTGAAAAATATGCAGTATGGTATAGATAATAAAATATACTGGTTTGTGTTGCTTTTATGTATTTGTAAAAGGCAAGAGTGATACTATTTACTTATTATACATATGCATTACATATGTATAAAAGGTTTATACCTGAACAAGATCTAAACAATATTCCGGAAATGTAGACATAATAAAAACACTTTATTAAGCCTCTAGAAGGAGTTTAAAAGAAGTTTGAAAACTCAGACATTGCAGAACACATTAATTCCTGTTGTTAAAGTCATAGGCTGAGTCTCCTGGTGAAGTCTTTCCAACTCACTAGGCCATACCTGTCACTACAGAGACAAACAGCTTCTTGATGATATATTCTGAAGTGCTAAAGCTAAGAATAAATACATTATGCTTATTTCAAACCTTTATGCCTGAGAGTTTCTTGCTTACTTTATACTCAGCTTTCTCAGTGGCTTCCATGGAAATTAGTTCAAGTAGGGTGAGTAAAGTTGAGGTAACATTTTCATAATAATTAATGGCTCTCAATACTGAATGGCAATGATACATTATGAACAAAAGGACATGCTCCTTCTCCCTGAGTCCTTCAGTGGCTCATGAAATAGAAGATGTTTTGCAAATGAGCAGAGAACAACAGGTGCAAGCAGAGAAGAAATATAAAATAAGTACTGTATTCAAATTCTAGGGACACATTACAGCATGCCAACAGCAAAGCAAGTGAAGTTATGTAATTCTGCTTATTTTCTGTCACCAATACCAAGATGTATCAGAACATGATTCTGCCTACAAGCTATTCTTCATAAGCAGAAAATGTTTCAAGAACTCTGGTGTCCTTTTTATACCAATGATCAATGAAATCCTAGACATACTAGAGAATGCTCAGGGATCAAGTAATCTGCCTAGCTTTAACCCTTTGCACACTTATTGATAAAGGAAAAAAAAAGTAATGGCTTCCACATTTGTAGCCATTTTTCTTCAAGAAAAAAGCATTTACAAAAACTCATCCTAAAATAAGTAAAGAAGTATGATCCTACATTAGATCTCAGTCATTAACTAGACTATTTAACTTGTCCTTTACTTCCATACCATGAACCTACTGTGTGCAACTAACCATATATTTTATTTGACAGCTGTTGAATTTAATAAAATTTGCTTGTGATTCATTATTCATGTTCTTAAACACACACAGAGATAAATTCCAATGAAACTCAAAGACTTATCTCAATAGCTGCTGAAGCAACATTTTATAGTACAGGAGTTTGTAGAATATTTTTAGATAAATTGGATTCTATGCTGTTATAATGCCCTTAAAAAGACTTCTTGGAATTCTGCAACAGTGTCACCCAACATCATTATCTTCAGAGGAAAAGTTAAAGGCCAATGTATGACAGATCAAACTGATTTGCTGCAATATCAGACTAAAAACCCACAGAGGATTGGCAAGAGATTCTAGAACCCCAAATTGTAAGAAGCGCCTTATCAATCAGAATTAGAAGGTGAGAAAGAAGGAAGTTCTCTATATTCAGTGTTCCCAGTATGAAGTGGTGCAGAAAAACTTAATATAATTGTTTTGCCTGTTTTGTCTTTTTCAAGGCTTTTCTGTGTATGAAATCTCTGGCTTTAGCCAGTAATTTCTGTGTGGAATCTGTAACCATTCCATGTATGCACAGAGTGGTATCTCATGATTCTGCCTATGGAAGCCTCTAGAGAAATATAATTCTGTTCATGTTCCCATGTTTGTCATGCTTAAAGGATAAAACTGTTAAGATCTCTTTAAAGGACTGCAGACATTTTTTTTTAACGTTCATACGCCTCAGGTTTATAATATGCTCAGTAATATCTTCAATACTCAGGATAATCTCTGTGTGTGCTCTCCAAACATGCATGTCTGACCTCACTTATAAATATAAAAGTTTTATCGTCTGTCATCATAAATATGGATGAGCATATGACTCAGTTCAATCTTTGAACAAATGTCTTCATTATTGCTTCCTGCATCTGTGCATGAATCATGGTCCTCACTCTTCCTTTGCATTGGACAATGAAGACTGGGAATAGCATTTAGCTTGGTTAATGGTCTAAGAATAAGGAAAGACTTAACTTTTGCAAAATCATGGATTTAAAATTTGCTGAATCATTACCTTGAATAGGATAAAGAAATATGAGAAATGCATGCAATGGAAGCCTGGAGGCTACAGCATAAATAAATCACAGTATGCATTTAATGCAGATTTCTGTATCTAGGTAGTTTTAATACTCACATATAACAAAATAAAAATGATAAATTATGTAATGTTTGTCTTTTTAATGTTATTGGCATGACACAACAGTGCAACTCAAGAAGACAAATTCTTCTTTAGCTACTTCATTAACTTCATACTTGAAATTCTTTGTCTTTTACAAATTACTTTGGAAATATTCCAATTTGAAAGCTTTAATGGGCACACTGGGTTTGGTCCACTCAAACTTCTTCTGAAGTTTGATCTACTATAGCAGACTGTTTTCAGCACTCTATGAACCAGTCTTCATGAAGAAATTACCCAACTGTAACTGCATGAGAAGTATTTATATATGTAATTGTACATGCCTATCTATAATGGTATTTCTGTTWTAAGCACAAGTCAGCAGAAGAGTTAAAAATGTTTCTAAATACAGTAATTTCATGACTATAAGGCGCACCCTTTTGACTAAAATTTTGGCCCAAACCCGGAAGTGCGCTTTATAGTCCGGTGCACCTTATATAATGTACAAAGTTCAGAAATTTGCAAACCCGGAAGAGTGAGCTGCGAGCTGTGGGGGGAGCCGTCAGGGCCACGGCTGCCAGGTGGAGATGGGGCCGTGGGGCCACGGCTACCGAGTGGAGGCAGAGCCCTGGGGCCGC
Organism: Turdus rufiventris; assembly: GCA_013186435.1. Classification (NCBI taxonomy): domain Eukaryota; kingdom Metazoa; phylum Chordata; class Aves; order Passeriformes; family Turdidae; genus Turdus; species Turdus rufiventris. The sequence continues at coordinate 7,614,201 of PYHW01010620.1, read as the reverse complement.
AGCTGCTGGCTGCAGGGGGGTCCAGGGGCCTGCGGCGCCCCGGCAGGCATGTCCTGGCCCCGGGGAGGTGGTGCCGAGCAGTGGCAGGTATGCCCCAGCCCTGGGGAGGTGGCACTGAGCGGCAGCAGGCATGCCCCGGCCTCGCCAGGTACAGGCGGGGCCAGGGGCCCACAGCTGCTGGGTTGAGGCGGGGCCTCGGCCAGCAACCGGGCGGTGGGAGCTGGGGGTGGATCCTCGCTGTAAAAAAAAAGTGCGCCCTATAGTTCAGTGCACCTTATATAATGTACAAACTTGCAGAATTTGCCAACTCCTGGAGGTGTGCCTTTTAGTCCGGTGTGCCTTATGGTCGTGAAATTACTGTACTTCACAGAGAATTCTGTTCTTTGTCTATTGGAGACCTATTCCGTGTGATTTCCTTAGTGCTACTCACTCCCTGCTTGCTCTTAGACAAGTGTCCTCTGCCTGTGGCGCAAGATAACTATTTTAATTGAGTTTAAAATGCATCTGTAGGCTGATAGTCTCAATGCCGAGATATACAGCCTAAAGAAGCATTGTTGGGTGAATACCTGCACTGTCAAAATCACTTTTATGCTGCTTCAGATCCCATTTTTAAGATTTAAAAAAAAAGTAAAATAAATCTATGATTCACATGGATTTGCGAATGAACCAACTTTGAATTACTTTGGAAATCATTCTGTTTACAATCAATTGAAAGTTCAGTGTACAGAACAGTGCTGCAAAATCCAGCACTCTGTGATCATATATTACCATTAATCAACACTAGATCATATGCTTCAAAGAATGGAACATATTTTAAATAAGATAAGGTCTGTCAAGTAATGATGAAATTGTAGGTGGATAATATTAACTATGGAACAAATTTTTTATTTATATTGTTAAAAGGTGCACAGAGTTATTAATCTGCACTAGCTCTGGGTTATTGCAATACCTGTTCCATTATCAGAAAATGGGGGATTTTTGCCAATCATCTCTAATGTCACACGCAACAATTCATTTGGTCAGTTTAATTATGAACATACCTTAATTTCAGTAGTCATAATAAGATCAACTGATAATCATAGACTAGTCATAATTATTTCTAAATAATTCTCATTTAAATTAAAAATTCTTAAGCTGACATAGATGGGCACTTTGTGTGAAATACTTTTTCTTAATAATGAATCAAATATTTTGATATTGAGAAAAACTCAACAGTTATTCCAGAAATTACATGTTTCCTTTTACAGAACGTTATCAAAAACAAATTGTCAGCAAAATGGTAGGCATTAAGAACCTCAAGTAGACATTTACAGAAAAGGTACTTGTGATTTTTCCAGAAAAAAAATATGTATTTGAGAGAGGAGAATGGAAAGCAGAAAAAAATCTAGATTCTCTTTGGTCACAGTCTAGGTTAGTATCTCTAACATAAGAACAATCATTAAAGGCACATCATTAAAAAGATTTTTAATATGACATTATATTATTCTTAATTATTTTACCTTACATTACGTTACATGCTTACCATGCCCCATGAAGCAGCATTTATTTGTTTAAGATTGAGAAAAAAAAATAACCTTTAAACTAAAGAAGCTATCAAAAATACAAATGTTTTGTTGGCATAGGTATATTTTCTTAATGGAAGTGTCTACTCACATAAACAACTGCAGCAGTGAAAAAAAACTATTAGAGAAAAAGCTACTAGTCAGAGAAATAATGCAGCAATCAAAACAGCTAAACATGTTGAAGGGCAACTCTGATGATCTCTGGAACTAGATAGGAAAAGATATAGATAAAGTTGGTTTAGAAATTAAATTGCCTGTAGAAATTCTGGAAGGTCTCCAATGAATGAGAAAGTATTGCATGCTCTTTGATTTCATTCAAGCAGGCAGAAGTATCTATCTGTAAGTGTTTATAGAGAATATTATTACTATTTGCTCTGGAGACAGACTGAAAGTACAAGGATCAATTTTGCATTGATGCATTCAAAGGATGTCTAGTAACTACCCCTTCTTTCAATGGCAACATAATTATTTGCTCATGTTGAGCATAGTATTTCTTTTAATCTTATCATGAAAGTTGATCTAGGCATGAGATTATAAATCTGGTTGCATGTTATTTAGGAAATTATAATGTCTTTCCTAAATTTACAGAAGGAAAAGTTTAGCTTAGGCAGAAGCCTTCAGATGGAGAAGATTTTGGGCAGGAAATGTATTTTCCTGTTTCTGACAGTTTCTGGAGGTAAAATCAAATCCTCTAAAATTCAAATTGAAAAATCAAAGAAATATTCCAATAAGAATAGTAAAATTAAGGACCCCTTTCCATAAATTACTCTTTTAATCTATTTGAATCTCAATGTGTAAATTCTGGACAGCTATCACAAAATATAAAATAATATTAAATATAAAATATTAACTTTTCTCTAGGTTCTGTGCTTTTTAAGACACATTAGATTTACTTTGAACTTATACCTAAATCACTAATAATAGAAGTAAAAAATAATGGGAAAAATAATTGGGAAATGAGAATGGATTAAAGACTTAGAAGGTCCAGGTGAAATTATAGTGCAGATAGTGATTAATAACTTTTCTTTTCCAAATTGGTAATTTTCTCTCTTTTTCTAAAAGCACTGCACCTGAATGAGACCCTTTGCTCATAGACTTGCAGAATGGTTAAGTCTGGGACAAAATTCTGGAGCTCATGTGATCCAAACTTCTTTCTCAAACCACTCAGACCTAGATACCCAGAACCATGTCCAGATGCTCTTATAGACTCTCCAGCGATGGAGGCTTCAGTCTCTCAACCCAGTGCCAGTGCTCTGTCATCCTTACAATAAAAATGGATTCTTGAAGTTCCTTCTGTATTTCAATCTGTGTCCATTGCCTCTGTTCTTGCCACTGAACACCACTGAAAAGAGCCTTGCTCTGTACTCCCTAAACCTTCCCTTCTGGTATTTATATAGATTGATGAGATTTCTTCAACCCTTCTCTTCTCCAGGATGAACTGTCCTAATTGTCTCAGCCTTTCCTCATAGATTAGATACTCCGGGAACATTTTTTAGTGGGACTTCACTGGATTTTGTCTGATGTGTCTCTTTTTTCTGGAGACTCCAGAACTGGATGCAGTACTCCAGGTGCAGAGTTATTAATAGCCATTTCACTTCCACTGTTATAAATTCTCCAGGGGGAGAGCAAATCTGACAGAAGTTTCAGACTTTCTACCATTATCAGCTCATCCAACAGTCACGGGTTTGTACCATCCCACCCTTTTCTATTCAGAACTCAAATGGACATGAAGCAGTGGAACAGGAGAGGTGAAGCATCCAGTGTTGGTTATGTATGCTAGAGGGGCAGTTCCAGAGTTGGTACACCAGTGGGCTCATTACCTGTCTGACCAGCACAGCAAATATTGCATTGTCCTGTTCTGCTGAGCCTGGCTGACTGCACAACTGGATGTGAAAACATTTTATAGCTGGAAAGGTCACAAAGATATTTTCATGGTCTATTACATCAACCTGACAAAACTTAGAAATATAATGATGGAAGCAGTTGAGACTAATCCTTTAAATTGGAAAGGTGTAAGAACCTTTGGTTTACTATGACAAGGAAGCAAAGCTTTTCTTCCATGTTAATGAGAAAGATGAAAAAAGGAATTAGAAGCAATGGAAATTTGTCCAGAATCAAGACTGTCAAATTCAGCCCCCATTCCTGCTTGCAACCATGCAAAACAATTATTTCAGAAGCTTATTTCTTTCTAAGGTTTAATGTCTTTGGTTTCTTACACCTGGAAGATAATTGTAGAAGAATTTTCAACTTACTTAGCATTAGCTCTAGCTATCACTTCATAGAAAGAAACTCATAGATTTCTTTAACTTAAAGAGCTGTCTTGTCCCCAATTACTTCTACACTATGCTTTTTGAATCTCATGGCTATATAACTTAGATTTTTGTTCTTCATATCAACCTGGCAACATCTCTTGCAAATTTAAAGTACAGTAATTTCACGATTATAAGCCGCACCTGATTGTAAGCCACACGTCCGGGTGTCAGCAACCTTTTAGTCTCCGTCAATATATAAGCCGCACCTGATTATAAGCCGCACTTTCGTTTGCAGTGAATGTTCACAAAGTTGCCAATTAGTAACAGAATCACAGGATCACAGAGTTTACTGGCAGGTGTTGACACTGGAAACATTATTTCCTAGTGAAAAAAGATACAGACAATAGCTGCAGCAGCGTACCCTGCAAGTTTTATTTACGAGTGGAAAAAGATACAAACAATAGTGTGGTCATTTTGAAAGCATTTCCAACGGATCCGCGTTGCCTTTAAACAGCCACTCAGCTGGGCAGCCGGGCAGCCGCTTGGACGGGTGGAGAGCAGGGCAGCTGTTCAGCTGCTTGGATGGGCGGAGAGCAGGGCAGCCGCTTGGGCAGGCGGAGAGCAGGGCAGCCACTCAGCTGCCTGGGTGGGCGGGGAGCAAGGTAGCCACTCAGATGTGTAGGGAGCAGGGCAGCCGCTCAGCCGCATGGACAGGCAGGTAGCCGGGCAGCTGCGCAGCTGTACAAGACTGAAAACACCAAAAAAAATGCCGAGAAATATCATGGTCTCAGATCGGTAGTGCCACCCCACCACTGGGGCCGCGCGGGCTCCGACTCGGCTCAGGGCTGCTGCAGGCTCTCACTTCCAGGTTTGAAAAGTTCTGAAAATCGTTCATATGTAAGCTGCTCCGGAATACAAGCCACATTTCTGGGTATGGACCAAAACTTCAGTCAAAATGGTGCGGCTTATAATCATGAAATTACTGTTATCTTTCTTTATCATCAGTGATAACAATTTATACATGACATTGAAATTAACAGAAATAGACATGCCTGAAACTGGACTGTTTGGAGCAAAAATTCTGAATAAAACTCTTAGTACACATATAAGAAGTGATAAATTACTCTAAAAAATCTGAGGCCCCAGCTTTAAGAATAAAAGGATTGTGCCATTATTTGCTCTCTCTTCAGCTACAGAGAGCATATGGAATAACTGTGACTAAGACCTACGCAATTGCTAAGAGGAAAATTAGATGGCAGAAGGGTGTCAAAGGAAGATCATGGTTGTAATAAAACCAGCTTCTGTAAATCGAATAGTGCAGAAGTGTGTCACATGATCATAAGAATGGTAGGACACTGGTGAGGATGGCACAAAGCCTGTCAATAGCTCTTAATGAGCTCAGCACAGGTGCTGTTAAGTTGCATATTGTTACAGTAAAAATAAAAGATACTTAAAACTATTTAACTTTTTGACATTCAAGCTGTTAAAGATGATTAAATATAATGTAGCAATAGCTATAGGGCATGTAGAGATCATAAAAAGATGAAAGAGGCATGGTGTGATAAACCAACAGTGCATCAGCAGTAATGGCAGAACAGTAATAGTCTACAAATTCTTCATGCAGCTCCCATGCTGCTCAAAATCCTCTCTATCATGGACTACATTAATGAAACTGAGAAGAACTTTATAAAGGTAGCACTTTGCTGCTAAAAACTGTTAACTATCTAATCTTTCTGTGACACTAATGCTACCTTTTCACACTGTAAATTCTTTCCTAGAATTCTTCATTTTCTGTGTACTTAGAGAACTTGATTATTATAAATTACTTGTGCTCTATACTGGGTAATTTTGTTTAAACCCAACTACTTATTCTTCTGTAAGTTGACAGGGAAAAAACACATACAGGAAAAAAAAAAAAAAAAAAAGAATCCTACAAAAATCCAAAACAAAACCACACAAAAGAAACACAGGGCTGGATTCTGACAGCTTTTTTCCTTCCATCTAGAAAGTTGCAGCCTTAAATTTTCTGTATATCGTTTTTTTTTTTTTTCCTTAGAATTTAAATGAAAACAATGTTTCCTGCTGGATTACTTGAAAACACTGTTGCCATTATTTTTTTAAGATCTTTGCTAGAAAACAACTTGTTCATTAAAGCATACATGAATTTTGCATATTTATTTAAAATTAACCATATAATCTTGAAACATGATTAATTCCTTTATGCCATTGTGTTGAACAGGAAACATTTCATTAATCTGTTAAAAGCCCTGTAATCCTTACTCAAAATCTGTATAGGTTCATAGACTCTATCATGACCAGCTCTTATGACAACAGTGAAATTACTAGTATGAAGGCACTCAAGAATCCAAGATTTGCAGTCCTGGCTATAAATTTTTGTAATATTAAATCTCACTAAACACAGAAGGCATTTAAAGGATTGACCTTAAGAATAAAAATAGAGAGCCAGAATTGTCTTCCGTGTAGAATTGTATGTCAGCATTTTGTTTTCACTTAATTCTCTCCTAGAGTCAGCATCTTTTCAACCATTTTTTAAATGGAGATGATATCTGATAGAAGATTCTTCATTTCATGTGCTCAGTCCAACCTTATCTATTCCAGTGTTTGACTTTCCTATAAAAATCCTGTTTACATACATATTTTCTGAGGGAAATAAGTATCTTGGTTCTTTATGAGGACTCACATGTATTGTACATTACTGGCAACTTCAGTAAGAGATGCAGCAAGAATTGTGATTCATGGACCCTTGATGTCCTGAAGGGATTGCAGTCATACTAACTTGTCTGTGACTCTTTGCCACAATTCTTTCCCCCATAATACCATCTTTTTTCAGCACCTGATGGTACTTTCTATGAAAGTGCTTTATTTTCTCAAGAAGTGTAAGCACTAATTTCCACAGTGCTACAGGAGCAAGACACACTGTCTTGTAGCTTCTGCCTTACAATTCTATGAAGTTAAGCATGATGAACATCAATCACTGAATGTTTCATTCAAATTTTAGATACAATTAATATTTCAGGTTCAAAAATACTTAGTAAACTGATGGTGAAAAAATATTTTCATAATTTCTTCTTCAAGACAAGGCCCGCTAAGAACAATTCTCTGTTGCAATAGCGTCATGATTCAGCCGCAGTATTTCTCAATACAAGGCCCCCACTGAGATATTCGCAAACCAGATTCCACTCACATGCTTTCCCCCTTTCCTAACTACCTTCCCATTCCAGGGGTAGAGTTGAGAATTTGAGGCACGTAAGTGAAAATCACAGGTTGAGATAGCAATCTAATGGAAACAGCAACGAGTTAAGAAAACGAGCAGTCACAGCAACCATATTAATAGCAAAAGTTATGAGACAGAAGAGTGATTTACAGAAAGTAAAACAATACTGGACTGTTTTCCCCACCATGCTTTCTCCCCTGACCAAAAATGGGAGACTCCTTTACTCCCACCCCTGGCAAGTGAGGTGAGGTGAGGTGAGGTGAGGTGGGGTGAGGTGAGGTGAGGTGAGGTGTCAGTGAATAACATCGGGGTCTGTCTCTGCCTGCTTGGCACAGTGCACTGCAGCCCAGAACTCCTGGGCTGAGGTGATCCAGCTCTGCCTCCCCAGTAGCTGGGACTACAGGAATGCACCTCTGTGCCTGGATATGGTGAAAATAATACCTCTGTCGTGGCTGGGACTGGGACAAATGAATAACTGACTTTCAGCCTGTACTTGGGAGTTTTGAGACTGATTAAAACAGCTGCACAGGAAGAAGAGTGTCCAAAGAATATAGAAAAATAAGAACAAGGGAAAGGAAAGAGCAGTATGATAATTTGCACAATGATATATTGCACAAGGATAAACAGGTCTACAAAATTTATGCACATTCCTTTGGAAACTTCCAAGTTTTTCAGCCTTTTTTATTTACTATTTCCATTTATTTTTGTTATTTGTTTGTTTCAGAAATGTACCGCTGAGTGCCCACTTTTTCACTGTTGCTGAAACAGCTGGAGATGGTTCTGAGAAGCAAAAATGTATGAAGGCATTAAAGGAAGACAGCCAAAGCATCTTGTCAGACAGGCCCTCTGATTGAGCCATGTCAGCCAGTACTGACAGAATAGGGTAACTTATGCAAATACCCCAGTTAGAATTTACTCTAAAGTCAATGTGTATGAACAGCATTTTAAATTCCAGGCATAACTGTGCACTTTCAAACTTGGATTGGTTATTGATGTCTAGTTTTTACAAAAAATTAAGATTTCCACAATTGTTTATATGCGTGTTGTACATGTTTGATCAGGTAAATTTTACTGCTCCTGGGTGAAACTTCTGTGTGAAAAAGAATAGCACAACACCATCACTTTTTGGCACCTGAAATCAAAGGATTTGACTGAAATTTGGCAGGAAATAAAATTTTTTGGTCTTTGTTCCAAATTCTCTAAACTGGAGATCTTTTCAGATGTGAGGTAGAAATCTTATCCAATAGGTTACTGAAGAATGGATTATGGTTTAGGGTGGGGGCATAAAGGGTACAAAAAACTTAGGTTTTACTTTGCATAAGAATAAAAAGAAAAAAAAAATGTGGGAAACTTTTGCAGGGGGAAAAAATGGTTTTGTGGGGTTTTTTCCCCAAAATCCTCCTCTTTTTTCTTTCTTTTTTTCTTTTTTTNTGAATTCAGAAGAAATGAGTTTTGAAACACAGGAGAGGACAAGGTGTACAAGCAGGATTTGAAGGATATATTAATCATTATTCATGCAAGTGAATTTGTCATAATTGCTTTCAGGCTTCATTACTGCTCCTAGAAATCCATCTTTTCATATGGGAAAGGGTGGAGGGTTCGTTACTTTTTAGTCTATTCCTAATACTGTTGAAGTCTATTCCTAACACTGTTTTGGAGTTGCCATAAAATCCTTTCAAAGTGCCATGATTAAAATATGGAAGGATCATTCATGGGCAATTCTGTTTTGAATGTCGAGATGAGTTTTAGGCTCAAGAAGATAAGGATTTTCTTTACTAAGTTATGAACCAAAGATATCTACTCAAACATTACCTCTTCTATACTAGTATATAAGCATTTTTTCTGAGAAGTTACAAAAGAAGACAATTATTTAGTCTGAGTTACTGTAATTTTAAGATATTCAAGTATTATTTGGAATAATTTCTCAGTCCCTACCAATCTTCATAATAGAATAACCCCAGCATTCAAAATGAATGCTTACTGAAAATTTGTGCTATGACATGTGTCTCCCTCCTCCTATCTTTCCCCCACTCTCCCTATCTCTCTGTATTTATATTCAAATTATTACTTATCCAGGCTTTATTCTGAGTGAAAGTTTTAGAAAGCAAGCTGGGAAAAAACATAAAATTTTATATTGTTTTTTCAGTATTGATCAATAAAACCAGGTTAGGAATTCACAGAGATTCTTTTTTTCTTACAAGAACATTTGTTTAAAATCAGTTGGAAACAAATTTATGATTTTTGACAGAGACTGGAACCTGAACTTCTGGAGTTATCAGAATTTTACATTGGTTCATTTTTATGTTCTATTCTGTATTTCATGTAATAATTTTTATTGTGAAGTAAACTGCCAAATGAACTTTTACTTTACTGAAAATAATTTCTGAGATCGTGAAGGTAAAGGTTATCAGCTGCAGAACACAGAGGCTGGCCAGAATTGAGCAATAATAACTTTTTCATGTCACAGGCCACAATGCCAGTCTTTTGCCTACAGCTCCAGCCTACAGCTCCAAAGGTTTTTAGATTTACATTTTTATTAAGCTTTTATTAACTTTTTACATGAAAACCTGTAGTTTATTGTCCTTTCTACAAACAACTGAAGCAATAGGTTGACCAACTAAAAAGATAAACAGAAGCTAATTTTGGTAGTGAAAGTTTTACTATCGGTGTTTTGCTAAATTTGCTTTGTTGCATTTTTATGTTATAAAGCTATCATTGAGGTAGCCTTCTAACCCAGTAGCCATGAGATACTGTCCTGCATTTCAAATAGATTTATTGTGGGAAGAATCTGGATTTTGTTTAGAAAGCCAACCTCTAAGGCTGGACCTACTTTTAGTCTGTGTCTTCAAGAACGAAGGTGCATATATATAAAAAATTCAGAACAGACTGTTGCTATTTCATCAGCTGCCACAATAGCAAAGTATTACAGATATTTCACACAGGAGGAAATGTTGCTGATCTGTGCAAACTTCTGACTGCAGTGAATTCAGTGAATTCTCTGTTTGTTTTGTTTGGAGCACAAGACCATTTTTCTGTGACACAGTAGCTGTGTCTGTGTTCATCCGAGATGGTGACTAATTATTACCATGCAAGAGGAAAACTACATTTTTTTTTACACAGTGGGGATGGGGAGGTTCTGGGGAGAATGGGGGTTAGCAGAAATAAATTGCCATGAAATGTGAAGGGCTTGAAGAATATATGTTGCAGCTTCATTTGACAAGGGACATTTGTCAAGCTGTCAGTTGTACTGATTAACCAAAGAACAACACAGTGTCACTTTTTACTTTTCCTTTTAGCAGAAATTATTATTTTAAGTGATATTTTTAACCAATTTCTGCTGTTAAAGGGTTTGCATTGAAGCAAATAAAAAAAACCAAACCAAAACAAAACAAAAAAAAAAAACCTCCAGCCAATCCAGGTATTATTCAAGACCTGTTTACACACATTCTTTGATATTATTTTTCTTCAGAATTAAGAACTACTTCAGTTTGCACTCAAACTGCAGCAACCACACTCAGACTGGCATACCGCACAATTTAAATATGAGATATAGAAACATATAAAAAGATGATGTTTTCAAAATGGAAAACAGATAACACAGATGTTATTTACATTATGTAATTATGAATCTTATTGCCTCTTCTTGTTCATGCCCCATTAGCTGTCATTCTACAGAGAATATAGGTAGTCATTGTATTTTCCGAGTTGCCAGTTTGTTATCAGGCTTAATGTCAAGATAAATAGAGACTGAACAGGGAATGCTATACTTCAACTGCTTGATAAATTAATTTTTTTTCCCATTAGATTTCAACACACTTATGCAAAAAATAGCCCTGTATTCCATTACTTGGGCTCTTGTCACTTACCTCAGAGACAAGGCTTGGGCAATTACAATTCCAATGAGCCAGCAGCTACCCAGAAGCTTCTATTAACAGCCAACTAACAAATACACTAATGCCTGCACTAACTAGTAATCCAACAAACCACATTCCATATCCCTTTTATGAATTTTTAATACCTATTTTTAGAGACATAGCAGTGAAAGACAATAAAGGTCATTGCAGAAAGCAAGTGGTAATAGTGTTTTAAAATTTGTTGACCACAAAGTCTGCAGATCTTTCTGAACTAAAGTCAGCATTTTTCATTCTGTGTCTGTGCTGATACACAGGAACATTTCCTGCAGGCTGGGATATCTGCAGTGATAGAAATTTTATAATATGTCTGGTAGGTCATCACAATTGTGACAGCTATATTGTGCAGCCACCCTTTGGTAAGCCATGCACCCCTCCAGCAATTACAGCAGTAATGAGAAAAATAAACAGGAAGGAGTCACTTTCACGAAGTCCCCAAAAGTTTTGACTTCTAGTGTCATTAAATGGCTTAAAACCAGGAAGATATCCATAAAATAGAAGCCCGAGGTCATGAGCATGCAACTAGCGTACAGGTATCTAACTAGCGTTCATGTCAAATGGAGTTAGCTGCCTAAAGTATTCTACAAACATCTGGGAAAATTGTAGTTGTTACAGTTGTGAGCTACTTGAACTATGATAGCTCATGAAGAGTCACTCTTGAGAGGCACATCCAGTCTGTGGATTAGAGAAATGAGAATTAGCACAACTCTAAGCAGCTCAAATTTTCCCTATCTCAAACTTATTCAAAGTTATAAGAATATATTCTCATCCAACACACTACAGAAGAAATCAATCATAGAACTACTTAAAAGCTTATAGCTTTAAGGGGTTTCTCAGCCTCAAGGCCCCTTTGTGTCAAGGTAACAGAATGTCTTCTAGTAAATATTTTACTAGCACTCTATGTGCAGTTTTATTTTTTGTCATGAACAAAGCACAACCTTAATTTCTCAAAAGAAATCATAATTCTCTTGTTTACATTTCTGTCACTCAAAGAAAAAAAAGTTTTGCCTTCCTTCTCTATTTTGTGTTAAGAACAAATTATAATAAATACCATTCCCCACTGATTTTTTTTCACTTTTTCCTCAGTTCTTTCTTGCTTAAAATGCCTGTCAGTACTTTTAACAGTTCCTTGTATCTCCAACAAGACTGGCCTTAGGCTGTAGCTTGACAGAGACACCCAGGATACCTCTGTCACTTTATAGGTGGCAGCTGTCACCATCCCAATACTCCTTTTGCTAGCAAATGTGTGCAGATACTTGAACTTACTGTAGCTGTTGTAAAGGCATATCACCAAGGATGTCTCAACATGGTACTGGTACATGATCCAGCTTGTTCACAGCTTAGGAATAACATGAAGAGTTGGTTCTATAGTTATACCAAATTTGGTACTCAGATTTTTTGGTACTTTTTATGAAAATATTGAATTTTTGCTATGCAGTCATTAACACAGGATAAAATATAAAAAGTATGCAAAATATTGTGTTTAAAAGGAAATGGAAAATTCTGCCCATACTACCTCATTTTCCTCACAGCCACCTTTACATTCCTGGAATGACTTGCTTTGTCATCAAACTTCTTCAAAAAAATGGCAAGGATTTTTTGAAGACAATTCGGTCTAGCCACTCCAGCATTAAGAATTGCAAAAACATACATGCTAAATTACAGCAATTTCCCTGAGACAATGATCAGTAATGTCTCATCAATGTTTTAAGGAAGAAACCTCTCTCAAAAAAATCTTCAAATTTTACAGAAAAAATAACCTTCCTAAATCAGTTCTCTGGACCAAAGTAAGAGAGGCAATTTGGGAAAATACTATAGACTTATAATTTTTCGCACTATTTGTGACACAAGCAAAGCTGGCAGTGCTGGGGAATTGGATGTTGCCCTTATAACAATGTTACATAGGCAGTCACTATTTGCTTACTCTCTATGAAGTTAACTATGCAGATTTTTAATAGTGCAATTCTTTGGGATACAGTTAAAATTTAAGAACATGACAGCACTAATGATCCTTAGACCCTGTTCAGAGCTGTTTTGTGGAAAAAAAATTTAAAATTTCAATACTGTCAGTAAATTTACAGCTGCTTATGTTTCGACTTGGCTTTTTTTTTTTTTTTTCTATTTCAGAAGCTTATATTTGTCAACACAAATCCTAAAGGCAAAGAGATGGCTTAAGGTCCTTGAGATCCCTTCTACCTCCTCAGGGTCTACCAAACAGCCAAATGACATTCTTCCTCATGTTACCCTGTAATATAAAAATCCTTACTGTTTCAGTTTCACTGGGTTCCAAATTATAATCACTTACTCCTATTTAAAATAAAAAACTTTAAAAAAATCTTATTTTAATTGAAAACTAAAGCTGAAGCCCAGTCGACTGAGTCCTTCTGTGATGAGATTGGATACAAAAGCTCCTGCCTCCACTCCAGCCCTTCTGTATTCAGGCTCAGCTGTTACCAGTGTTTCTTTATTTAGGAACATTGAGATATTATTGAAGAGCCAATAAAATCCGCAATGAAAAATCCATATTTGTCCATCCATGCATTTGGTAAGCACAATGACATACTACTTGATTTGATACCATGGGACAAGAGTAAAGTCAAAGACTTGCCAGTGGGATGTTTGTACATAACAGATTATACTAATTACCTTGTAGGGACAAATTTAAATTCTAAGTATTAACTCTTGTTAATCCCAGGTGGGAAAGATAAAACATTTCTATAAAGAAAGAAGCAAGAGTAAGTAGGTTGCACAGAGAATCACTGGATTCTAACACTGATTCTGTGTTTACAGATCTGTAGTCTCCAGGGCTGTATACCCCCATGTAGCTGAAATAATTGCTCAACGACCTCATTCTATGTGCAATGGCTTTCAATAGACACCTGGTGGATGTCTATTTCAATAGACACTTCTGTGGATGTTGTTCTGATGTGATTCCACAGATACTATGTGTAGCTGCAAAATCATCCCCTCAATTTTGATGAAGGCCTTAGAAAATCACCCCTCTGCCTGCCAGCTTCACAACCTATAACAAGTTATAAACTACATGGAGGCTTAAAACACTTTATCCCAAAAAGAAAAGAACACTATGACTTGAACAACCATGTATTCTCAATTCCATCATACTACTGAGATTTGAGACATAAGCAAGCAGACACGATAGCAAGCAGGATCACAGGACCAGATCTTTGACCTTCAGCTATATGGAAGACTAATTAAACCCACAACAGTTTAGAGCATCTCAAGCTTTGGCACATTGCCATTTTCAGAGTCAGGGGACAAAAGCTAATGCCTTATGGCTTCTGTCTTCTTTCTCCAGTTCCTGTGTCTGACAAAGACCTGGATCATCTTAATTCACTATCTTGCTTGTGTTAGCTTTTTTCTTTAAGCCTTTAACTGGCTTTGGTCTTGAGACCTTGCAAAGCACCTTAAAATCTGTTGTATGAGCTCTCTTTTTAGGTGTTTGGAAACAGATTTTTGGTTTGGTAGGATTGTATAGTGGACTGATCAACAGAATGCGGCTTTCTTTGTAGCAACACTGGTAGAATGGAAAGAAGAAAGAGAACAAGGAGGGCAGGAAAGAGGAGTATTACTAAGTTAAGAAATAAGAGAAAGGATGACAACAACAAATTTTTAGCTATAAGAATGAGGAATTTTACATGGTGCATTTATGGACTTAAAATATTATGCATCTATACACTCCTCATTTACTCCACTCCTTTCAGATGGCCTTGTTTGACCTATGGCTTTCACTTCTCCTGCAATCTGTATAATTTCTTTAATTAGATACACTGAGGTCAAAGGCTTAGGCTTTTAAAGGATTAGACACTTATACAGATAGCGATAACAACCATAGTTGCATTAGGTAAGATTAATCACTTTTTCTGAAAAGACATAAGCCTCATATTTTATGGAACAAATGAAGTTCAACTGAAAGAAGAAAAAAGCTTCCCAAAAGGCAAACTACTTCATAATTGTTCAATAAGGGATTCTTTTGCTTTCTTTAAAGTATAATGCTAGATTGCATCACAGATAAAATACCAGACTCCATGGATCTTCCTTAAGTGTTTGATCCTGTATTCCAAACACAAATGGAGACAACTTTGATTAACACTAACTTGTTTTAGTACTTGATCTCTCAAAACTTTATTATTTTTTTCCTGCACTGCAGATAATTAAGGGTTTGAGATCCATTGCCAGAAGTCTATTACTATTACATTGTCTAAGTGTTACACTGATAGTAATAATTAAAAAGTATAAGAATTATATTAAAGCCCATAGATGATAAGTCTACTCAAGTAAGTCTATACCTGTGTAGACTTACAGGTGTATAATGTGAGTTTTCAAATACATTTACCAAAATAATAGGTATTAATAGCAATTTTAGTGCATTTAAAGTGAGATTAATGTACATGTTAATTAGGTTGCTCATGCTAATTTTTGAAAAAGTGGTAAAAGTCACCTAATTTTTCTCCATCCACTTCCTCCTAAAAACTTCCTTTTTCCAGCATGCCATCAGGCATAGCATTGCCAACTGGTCAAGGGAGGGAAGGGATTGTCCCTCTCTGCTCTGCACTGGTGCAGCCTCACCTCGAATATTTCACGCAGTTTTGGCCACTGCAATACAAGAACGATATTAAACTATTAGAAAGTGTCCAAAGGAGGGCAATGAAGATGGTGAAGGACCTTGAAGGCAAACCGTATGAGGAGTGGCTGAGGTCACTTGGTCTGTTCAGCCTGGAGGAGACTGAGGGGAGGCCTCAGTGCAGTTACAGCTTCCTCCTGTGGGGATGAGGAGGGGCAGGCACTGATCTCTTCTCTGTGGTGACCAGTGACAAGATCTGAGAGAATTCCCTGAAGTTGTGTCAGGAGAGGTTTAGGCTGGATATTAGAAAAGAGCTTTTCATCCAGAGGGCATTCGGGCACTGGAACAAGCTCCCCATGGAAGTGGTCACAGCATCAAGTCTGAAAGAGTTCAATAAGTGTTTGGACAATACCCTCAGGCATACAGTGTGAAAAGATCAGTTTATGAATCTGTAGTCTTTACCAATCAAGATCTCAGCACAGATGTTTTCTCCCAAATTTCAGGTACGTGTCCATGACTTGCTCAATGATTTATGCCTAAAAGATTTCATGTGCACAGTCCATCCTTTACATCACTTACTAAGATTTTAATGTTTAGCATGCTATCAATGACCAAGAATTTGCTGTGGCAAGAAATGTCTCAAGCTCTAACAGTAACCTTGGGAGGCATCCTGCTCAGGGGGAGAGCCTGGTGTGCAGCCTGCTACCATGCCAGAGAGCTCAGGGGGCCCTGGGCTGTCTGCTGTTCATGGAGTAAAATGATTGACTTAGAGTCATATTTGAATGCCAGCAAGGCATCTGAGTCACTGCTGCTGACAGCTCTTGGCTGCTGTGTCGCCATCTGTTCCCCAAAGCCCAGAGTAAACTGGGTGAGGCCACCGCTGTCCCACTGGTGGTCATGGTTTAGGCTGGACAGGGGAGGGGGGTGCTACCTTACAAGGCTGCTCTTGTTACACTCTCAGCAACCCTTCCTTTTGGAGCACCTGCCCTTACTGCTCCCTGGCAACTAGGTGCAAGAAAAATCCACAAGATTTCATAGTCAGAGGTGTCTGTGGCAACATCTTCATGATGAACTTGTGGATTCCTCTCCCAAACTGAGCGAACGCTTAACCTAAAATCTGCAAAACTCAACTGAAGAAAGAATAAAACTTAGATTACCTTTCTATGCAACTGAACTTCCCTCTGGTTCTCTTCTGTATCCCAGTAAACAATTTTTCTCTGTAAAGTAAAATGGTTTCAGTGAGCAAGGCTTCTAACTTCATTATTAGAGGAGTGAGAATTGGCATCTAAGATGGAATTGGTAAATTCAGAACCCTTCAGGCAGGTATGAGAGACTACTAATGAATTATCTGCCTACCTTTAGCTAAAATGGAAAGACATTTCTTGTGTCTTGGGGTTAGTCTACTAGATGTTCTTTAAAATATCTGTTGTAGTTTTCAGGCGGGAAGCCCAAAGGTAAACTTTTACTTATTATATTCCTAGTAAAATGTGTTTTAATAAAGTCTGATAATGTTTCAGATTTACCTAGTCATAGGCACGCATGGGCACAGAATTTCACTGATTAGGCAATCATATAATTAAAAAATACACAATGATGGGCTTACAGCATCTCCAGGATTAGACAGTAACTGAAAAAGACTTTTCGGTATTTCGTATGTGGGTTTACATATTTCTAGAGGAATAGAAAATCTCATTATTATCCTTACATTTCTGATACACTTCCCAAAATTGAACAGAATGGCCGCCGAGATGTTAGAGAGAACTGCAGAAAGTAAATTTTTTACCTTTAGAATTATTTCAGGGTCCTATGAATTTTCTTGCCAAAACCAATCTATGAAACAATATCAAAGAATGTCCCCCAAGTCACAAGTTTAAATTTAAATACTCAAATGTATGTCAGAGCATTAACTGTTATAATGAGAATTCCTTTATTTTTTTGTCTACCGTCTTCAAACTTTTCTTTGTATTTGTGTTATTCCATAGAGATATCAGGACATAAACCTACTTTTGAAAAAAGTTACCTAAGTTTTTGACAATTGGCAAAATTAATAATGCAAAACTTATGATTTAAAAACCCAGTAAGTTGCAGATATAAAACTGTGTTCATAAAAACTAATCACATTTCTAAAATGCAGGATGTAAAAGTATTTTATGCATTTTTGATAACTAGGATGAAAGGTAATATTATTGAAATTGCAAGGTCATATTTTAGATAGTTAAAATTTTATTGTTGAAGTTGAAGTTTTTTTCAATTAAGCATACTTAGTACAACTGCTAGTTACATCATGCATCAAAGCTTCTTATCCAAACTTGGTCCTGCTGAAAGATTTCTGTTCCTGCAGGGCATATGCTTCATGCAGCACAAAACAAGATATTTCTCTTCACAGTGGGAAAGAGAGGTTTTAAGAAACTAAAGTTTCTTTACCCAAAAAAAAAAAAAAAAATTTAGAAGGGTTTCTCTCTCTCCCTCTGCCTTTTACATCCCATGGGAACTCTACAAATCTTGGATATGTTCTTTTTCTTTTGCACAGTAGTATATTACTCCTGCTGCTTCCTTTCCCTGCAGCCTATGATCCTGCATATCCAGACCAGAAAAGTGTCTGGGTTTTTTTCTTACTAGTATCACCAGGGTTCTAAAAGGAAGAAGAATGGCACTGAGGAGGGAAGTGTGTTGAGTTTTGCTGAACACTGGCTTGCTCCCATGCAAAAGGCTAGGCTTGAGTTTTGAGCAGATTACATAAAATCAATCTCAAACTAAGGCCATAAGGCTACCAGTTAGTGAGTTTGAGGAAAGATTGGCAGCCTGAATGAAAGAGGGGATTAAATCAGATTCTCAGTAAAAGTGAATTGCTACTTTGTGTTGAATAGTTAAGTAATAGAGGAGTGAGAAAGAGAACAAGAAAAAGGTGAGCCCTGAGTTGAAAGATCATCCAGAGTGAGGGTCTCCCTTTCTCTCTACTTATAGAAATATGTTGTTTCTGGTAAGCAGAGAATTCAGACTCTTACCAGACATGAATACAGTCAAAATTGGGAAACAAAAATTGACTTTTCTCACAGGGGAACAATCAAAAGCTTGGTCACAGACAGGTTTCCTATTTTCCAAAGAACTGACTCCCGCAGAAGACTAAATAAAGGAGAGACCAGAAACTGAAAAGAACTTATCAGATTCCCAGGCAAATACCTCTCATCCATTCCTGCTCCATACCATGCAAAATCCTAGGGGCTCACTGTGAAAGAGAGCTGCCTGTCCTTTACATTTCTACCAGAAAAATCTTTTTATGCTTTGTAGAATATTTTTCTGATTTTGCTTCTGCCTTTCAGAGTGAAAACAACTCAGTAAACAGAGAACAGGTTTCTATTAGCAGCTCCACATAGACACACACACACACAGAGAAAAATATTTTGTGTCAGGATCCTGCCATCCTTCAATTATGTTGTTATGCAAACCAACCCAAATTTCAGGGGACTCTGATGCCTGAAAGTGTTAGGAATTCTGTTTTGGATTTCATACAAATCCAAAGCTTTTACAAGTCTTCACAAGTTAGTCTATCAAGGGACTTCATTTGCAGTGCTTTGAAGAATGATTTGCATCTATCAAGTCTGTACTATTTCCTTCTGCCACATCAATTGTCTTGAAGACCCCCTGCCTAACTAGCAATGAGATCAGCATGCTCAGTGTGACAGAAACAGTAAAATAATATGTATCAGCCAACAAGATGTACTCTCCCAACTAAGAGGTAAGCAGTGTTAGCTAACTAACTTTTTACTGTCTCACTGTGATCAGTTCTGCTCTACTGATTGGCTACAACTGATCATTCATTTTTTTTATGGAAGGCCACTGAAGAAAATAGAGTTGCCCAGGCATACATAGGAAGTATTTACACAGATACAGAGATTCTAGGGTGACTTTATAATTGAAATTGTGACAAAACTCAGGAGCAACAAAAACAGAAACTCAGCAGTTCACAACTTTTCAAGCAAGATTTGAGACTGAATCTTCAATAAATGCTCCATATTATTATATTATTTTAAAAAACCACAGAGCCACTGTATGATTATTTTAAATATAACTTTATAAAAGAAATTGGGTTTAAGTCTCCTGCCAAGCAACATTCTCCACATGCTCTTTCTGAAGAGCAGTCTACCATGAGTGAGTTAAATGTATTGGGATACAATGGTGCAACACTCAGTGTTATAATTCACTGTTTAAAAATTGCTACTGTGTTTGTATGTTTAGCTGTAATATATTTCTTTGTAAATATATGTATACACACATAAAAATAAATATTGCAATAAAAATGAGATAGAATCCTTTTATAAATCATATGCTAGAGAAAAGGAGACTGTGTGACTGACTAAGGAAAAAAATAGAAGCTAACCATACTTCAGTATTTAATAAAAGTTGTAGATTTTATTTCCCTCTTCTGCTTTACAAAACCAGCATACTTCTGTCTAGAGAAAAAGAAAAAACTGATCTGTGCTTGTTACCTGAGCTAAGCAAAATCCATTGCAGTCTAAGATCACTGTTCTTCAAAGCAGATTAGGATAATTACAATAAACTTAAAATTAGGAGTTTTGCTGATAAAAGTCTGGTTTTTTTTTTTTTCTTTTAGCCATTTGTCTGTCCCTGAACTGGTGTGCACAGTCAAGTTATTAGGGTGGCTCTGTAAGTCCTATCTAATGAAATCTTGCAGGGATGAACATAGAGGATCCAATTATCTTTAACAGAAGATACATGTTTTTACATCCCGAAAAAAAGAACTGTGATAAAAAAAACAGAAACTTTAGAGAGTCAAGTGTCAATAAACAAAAAATAATAATGCAGTGCCAAATATATCTTTATGGTTGATCCTACATTTTTTCCCATTCCACATATGCCCTGTCATAGGGTTTTGTGTTCACATACTGGCTGTTCTGATCTGTCACAATGATTAGAGGACCTGGACCCCAGTGGGAACACAGGACTATGGCACAGTCTATGTCTAACCACATTCATGGGTATTTTTTCCCTACAGGATAACTGTTTAAGTAGTTGCAAAGGGCAGATATTTTTTATCACCCTGCCCCTTTTATTCCTGATAATTTCTAATTTCTTTTGAGGCCTAGATCAATTAAAAACTCCTGTATTGGGTTTTCATGCCAGGATTTTTCAGCCAGGAGACTTCAGGGGTGGGTTCAGCAAGAAGCCCCTAGAAGCTTCCCCTGTGTCCATTGCAGCCTATGCCAGAGAGCTCCAAGACACAACTTTCATTGGCCAAGGCTGAGCCCATCAGCATCGGTGGCAACGCCTCTCTTTTAAGAAGAGGGAAGAAGAAAATTGCAGCAGAACAGCAGCCAGAAATAGGAGTGAGAATATATGTGAGAAACAGCTCTGCAGACACCAAGGTCAGTGCAGAAGCAGGGAGAAGAGGTGGTCCAGGCACCAGAGCTGAGATTCCCCTGCAGCCTGTGGTGAAGATCATGAGTACACAGCTGTGCACCTGCAGCACATGGAGGACCCCATACCAGAGCAAGTGGATGACTGAAAGAGGCTGTGACCCTGTGAAACCCTGTGGTGCAGCCGGTTCCAGGCCAGTGGGGAAGAGGAAGCAGACAAAATCAGGAGTGAAGTGGTTCTTGAGAGGAAAGGGGGGGTGGGGGAAAAGTATTTAAAATTTAATTTATAATTTAAATTTAAATTTTAAATTTATTTATCATTATCCTACTCTGATATGCTTGGTAATAAATTAAAATAATTTCCTCAAGTCAAGCTTTTGCCTATGATGATAATCTCTAAGTGGTGGCTGCCTGTCTTATCTTAGGTCACAAGCCCTTTTTAATGGTTTTTTTTTTTTCTCACCCGTCCAGCTGATGAGTGATAGAGCATCTTTGGTGGGCACCTGGAGTCCAGCCTGGGTCAACCCACTACACCTGCCCTTATTGTTCTGCTTCAAGTGTTGCCTTTACTCTCTTTTTCTGTCCTGCCCATGTATTTTTGTCCAAGTTGTTTTTCTTTTTTATTCACCTATACACTTAGCCTTCACTCCTCACTGCCCTCCTTTCACCTAGCAGAGAAAGTCTTACAAACACATCTGCAATTTTCCACCTCATTTTAGTCCCAATCCTGGTGCCAAAGTGGTCTTCCAGTAGCAAGCACAGGGAGTATTGTTTACCTCTTTGTCCTTTTGTTGCTTATTGTTTGCATATGTTTATTACAGAGATAATCCTAATTGAATTTAGCATGTCAGAGTACTATGACTGCCCTTTGATGCACTGAGATTCAGACAAAAGCTTGTTTTCACTAGGGTGTCGAAAGACACCATATGTGATTCAAAATAGATAGATAATGGATGCTGTAAAGTGTCATGACAAAACAGTTCTCAGTTTCATTGCTATTTGATATCCAGTCCAACCAAAATTTCCCTATGGTCCTTGGAAGCAAAGGATTTGTCATTTTGGCAAATGAGGATGATCTGTATGGATGATTTTCCACATAATTTCACCTTTATAGACTTTTATAGTCACCATCTGAATGTTTCAGACCAAATGTGTCAGATACTGCAGCAAAACAAGCAATGGAAAACATATTCTTATAAGGGTATGCTAACAAGCAACCTTGAAAGTAATTGATATATGCTTCTTCATTCACCTTTAGTATCCCATATGTGTGGAGAATTTCCATGCAGAAGACAGGCTGGACCATCTGCCCGGATCTTCTTTAATCCTTCATCACTTTGCCACTTTTGTGTAATTTACACAATTAATTTCATGCCAATAAAAATCGGTAGACCACACTATAAAGTTTGTTGTCTTTATATTGATAGAATGATGGCAATTGGCAGGCCTTAGCATTTTCACTATAATACTCCTTATTTCTATCATAAACCCCTAACACGTTGTTTTCATCCACATGTCCCTGTGTAAGCTATTAATCCTGAACATTTCTCTTCACATTATACTACTCTTGAGCATGAAAGAATCTGAAACAATGAGTCTCTTCACCTACAGTGAAAATGAATTGCCATCAACATCCAGAAACCCAGGAGAAAAAGGCTCCATCTGGAAAAAAAATACTTAGTTGCTTAGTTAGAAACAACTACTTGTGTTAACACAATAACTGAAATTGTGTTAGAACAGCTCCAAAGGAGAGCTACTGAGTTGATCAGAGGGATGAAACACCTCTCCTATGAGGAAAGGCTGAAAGAATTGGGATTGTTCAGCCTGGAAAAGAGAAGGCTTTGGGATGACCTAATTGTGGCCTTCCAGGACTTGAAGAGATCTTACAGGAAAGATGGGGCAAGGGGGAATGGACTCAAATTGAAAGAGAGTAGATTTAGATTAGATATTATTTATCTATGAAAAGTTATCTATTGTGATTGTGGTGAGGCACTGGACAGGTTGCCCAGAAATGTCGTGGATGCTGCATCCCTGGAGGTGTTAAAGGCCAGGCTGGATGGAACTCTGAGCAACCTGGTCTAGAGGAAGGTGTCCCTGTCCATGATGGGGGGCGGGAATGAGATGCCATCAAGGTCCCTTTTCAATCCAAACCATAAAAAAAAAAAAAAAAAAAAAAAGAACTAAAGCCCATTTTCACCAGACAACAATTGATTTTTCACAATATTTGATCTTCAGGATAAAAAAGCCTTCATATCTAATTACACATGCCTTCAAAAATAGGAAAAAAAAGCTAATGAAAAAGCATATATTGAAAACCGCTTGCCTGAATGGTATTCTCAAATTCCTACTGCTGGAATAAAAAGCAAATTTAATTACTCTATCAGTCACTTTTTTCACATTTCCACTCTTTTTAGTGGTAATTTTCATTTTCACAGATCCCTGAAAAAAGCAGGAAAAGAGAAAAACAAAATCAAATTATACATTTTTGCATTGATAAGTAGTTTTTCGGTTCTTTAAACTGTTTCAGCATTTGTCCAATAATGACTCCATGAAATGTTACATAGTAGGGATTGTGATATTAATTGATACATTGCAAAAAAAGCATTTAAGTGAGATTTCACTGATTATTTTGGAAAGAGTCCTCAGAATTCAACAGCAAAACTTCTGTTGATTTTGATAGAAACAGAACTGATCCCATGCTCAGTGACTTGCATCAGAAAATTATCAAGATTGTACCACAACACTGCTACCTTGTGGCATGACACAGACCAAAATCATTATTGCTTTTGTGACATGCCTCTCCCTTCACTAACAGGGATGTCATGCGTCACCAACTGCTAAAGCCTCATCTTACACTTGAAGGTATGATTCCCTTTCCGCTCTAAGTATTTATATAACAATTAGTGGAAAGCTATGCCTGTTTTACTCATTTTATGATTACAAAGTTTAAAAAGAGGATGCCAAATTACTTTCCCCTTCAAATTCCAAATCATAATGTATTCTTAAAGATGTTAATTACCTTGCAAAATTTTGTAATGCTGATGTTAGGAAAACGGATATAGTTTGCCAGTAATGACCTGAACAAGTTTGGAACTAGTTTGTATATCACAGATAAAAATACCTTTCCTTACTCCACTATATTTATGTCTCATTAGTTTATGGACCTAAAGCCCTCCAGGGACTGTCACTCACAAAACCATCTAATGTTTATGAGCTCTAAATTTTGCATTTGGATCTCTAATTTATCCAACAGATATGGAAAATCATATAGATAGAAAACTCCCTAGTGCCTACAAAGCTCTAGGTTTTAATAGAGAGGGCAGAAATATGATAAGCATAATGTTTAATATAAGCATGATGCTTAGCACATTAGTGGCAAGCCAAGTGTATCACCTAGGAGGAAAGTCACTCTATTTCAGGTAAGTGAAATAGTATTTCTCCCAGAACTGTTGGCTTGTAATGATACAGTGTTTAATATGGTTGTGTCCCGTTCCTGTTGGAGAAGATTTTTAATGGAAAATTTTCAACACAGGCAAGTGAGGATCAGCTATTTTATGGTAGTTCTAAACTTTGGGGACCAAAGGGGCGCTGTCATTTCTCTATCACACATTACCAAGGCTGTTTTTATTTGCTGCAAGCCCTATCCAAACAGACCTACCATAAATGTACAATAATGGCAGAAGTTGAGCACACATTACTCCAAAATTCAAACCTACATAGAGGACTGAAAATGTTGTGCAGTTATTACTATTTTACTATCTGAAACTTCTGTTAAACATACATATATTTAACCATTCTGTCAGCTTCCTACACCATAACACATGGTGCAGTTGATGGATGCTAACCCAAATATCTTTCCTACTGGTGCTGAAGATCATACAGCCTCAAAACCACTATTGAGGTACCTATAAAATAAAAAATAAAATTGATTTGTTCATCCAAGAAAAGAGCTATGTCCTAACAGAATGCATGTAGGTACACTGTAAAGTTTAGGAAACTGAAATGGAAATGGAATTTTGCCACGAGAAAAACTTTAGGAATGGATAAGGGAAGTAAGGAATAGGTATTTAGCAAGAGAAAAAAAAAAAAAAAAGGAAGCAGTAGTGTCTTAACAGTAATGCTACATAAAAATCCCCAATAGTCACTACAATTCTGAAATTTTGTTAAAATAAAAATACTGTTTTTACTTAAATCCTCCCGTCCTGGCCAGAGGAATTTACTGGGATAACAATGCCTCTACTTCATGATTACTTGGGGTTTAGCTCTGTATAAGATGCTTTTTAATATCAAATAAAAAAAATCTAACTAAACAGGACCTCATAGAAATTATTTAACTGAGTGGTTTTTACTAGAAAGGTGATATGTGTTGCAAAAGTATTCAGCATTATTTCAGGTATTTTCCCATTAAGGTCTCTCTATTTAAGATTGTAAGGTTTTATTATGCTCCCTTTACTCACAAAGATATAAATGAGTAGATATTTCCTGGATGATTAAAGTTCTTTGTTTCTTTTTTAAAGAGATTGAAATTTTATAGGGATTATTTTATTTACCTAGAAATAATATGCCTGCAATGTATCACTTTTATTCTCAGTTCAGTCCTGTGAACCAGGAAATAGATACTTACATTATTGTTCTGCTTGCTCTGTGTTAAGATTAATTCAGATTTAGTACAACTGCCCTGATAAATACATTCTGAATTGCATAATATGCATAATACCATATATATACCATAATTCTTGGAATTAATACTGAAGGTTGTGGATTAGTTGTTTTATAAAAGTAGTATTTGTAATAAAATTTGCTGGCAGTAGCAAACTAAAAGCAGATGGGGTATTATAAAGAGCACATAATGATGATTCATTGCAGTAAGTACATGTGGATCCCTTAGATCTTCTTTCAGTTTAGTTCATTCTTTGATTTATACAGTGATTACTTAGCCACATAATTATTTGAAAAAGCAAGCAAAATGATGCCAGCCATCTGCTAAATTACTAGTAGATATAAGCAAGATTTGTCTTTCTGAAGAAGACTCTTTCCTGTAATGCCACTTACTGATGTGAAATTAAATACCTGTAGTTTTCACCTGATATGCTCTCTATTGTTAAACCAGCAAGTGATCATAGACTGATAAAATACATTTCAGAAAAGCATCAGTAGGGAAGAGAGAAAGAGAGTTCAATGATTAAAATACTGAATTTAGTTTGAAAATCTGGAACTGCTTTCACAAACTCTTTACATATCCCTAAGCATGCATCTCTCTCTCTTTCTCAGTTGTTCTGACATGAAAATAAGGCTCATACTACTCCATGTCACAGAAGGACTGCGGAGGAAAAAAACTCCACATAAATAATTGATTGATAATTTAACCTTCAATCAATTATATTTTACTATGTTGATGCCACTCTGTCTCCTGATAGAAATAAGTAAATCAGTCCCCTCTAATAAACTGAAATCACATACCTAGAGGGGAACACTAGGCAGAATATTAGAAGGGGTTAGTAAGAGTTTATGTGCTCTTTGCATTTTGCATTCAGACTTCTCATTCTTGAGACATACCTTTAACTTCTGAAGCAATGGAAAGTTTCCTGTTGAGCCATCAGTTCTGCTTCACACACTCTTCCAGCCTGCTCTTCATCCCCAGCTGGTCTGTGGGAATAAAATTAAAAAGGAAGCAAACAGAAAAAAACATGCTCCTAGGGAATGAAAGCACTGCCGACCTGAGTTTTGACTGAGTGTTGATCAGTTTTCAATTTAAATACACCAACAGCTTCCCAAAGCATCTTGTATAACCCCAAAATATCTAACTAACTTACCTAAAATGGTAAAATACAAATGGAGAAATACCTGAAGCATACATTGTTTTTCTGAAAGAAGTGGAAGATTCTAAATGTGGAGGTTTTTCAGACTTGTTTCATTTCAACAGATTTTTGCACTCTCTCTGATAGGGTAGTATTCATTGTGTCTATTTCTAGAGAGAGAGTATTCATAAACATATTTTTTCCAGACTAAGCACTACTAAATTATTTCCCTACCCTTTCTGTTTTTTTCACAAGCAATTTTACAACCAGTTCGAATTTATTAATAGATCTCAAAGACTGAGATTGTTTCATGTGTGAAAATAATTGCAAGTATAAATACCATTTTACAGATTTTATATACAAGACAATAATCAACTTGAATGCAAAAAAATTAGCTCATTGCTGACTTAATAACACTGATGGCACTGGACTTTAAGTAAAAAGGGATCTGCTCCCAAATTACTGCAGTGGAATACTTTTCTGTTTCTGATCAACACCATGTTTTTCACACTGTTCATCTCTATGTAGGAGAATATAAATGAATTAAATAAATAAATAAGAGAATTAATCTGAAGACAGAAGGAATGTTCATGACTTTACTTTTAATGTATAAAAAGGAATACATCTATCTGGAGTCAAATGCAACAATTTTAACTACATTTGCTCAAAACCTTGACCGATTACATCCTTACAAGAATATTCAGGTTACACATTTACATCTGAATCATAAAATATTTTGATGAAATATTTTTCTAAGAAGTATTAGAAGTTTAAGAAATAATTTCTATTAATGACCAGTCAGGACAAAAGAACCATCTGTGTGAGGCATATACACCAACAAATACAGGAATTGTAGCTAAAGGTACAAACCCTCAGGTTTGAGGGTTTAACATATAGTTTCCCACCTGCAGAAATTCCGACATAAAAATACATGTCTTCTACTGCTATTCGAGCTCAAAAAACATTTCAATTCAGCCGAAACCTCCTGAAAGGAAGGTTTCATCAAGAAGAAAATCATAGTAAAATTCTATCTATACCAACAATTCCTTTCCAAATATTCCAGCTACAACTGGTAGTGTGTCTTATTTTGAAGAATACTTTTTCTTCCTGGCTGATAAACAAACATATTGTGATCACACACTCTTGAAATCAAAGATTTTGCCACAAAAATTATGTTGATGTCCCTACTTCAGTTAATCTTTGGCTTCATAATATATCCTTTTATCACGGTATAATGAGCCCACTTAAGCTGGAAGACTTGCCGGTCTTGCAAGGTTTATTAATCAAAGATCAGCACATAATATCTCAATCCCTAAATTACTTAGAATTTGATATACCATACCAAATATATTTGATGCATATAAAATTTGATGTAACAGAAGTAACAATGGAAAGACTCATCCTGTTGTGCTTGAAAATTTAAAACTCTAAACCACATATATAGGGCTATCATATAAACAGAGGTCATAATGTGACTCCACCATACGGCTGAATTATCACAATAACACCAACATTAAATACTTATATGTTTACTTTTGCATGAGTCCATTTAAGGAAGAAAAGTTAAGGAGGGAGGAGAATAAATTATGAAGTCGAAGGATGAAATTGAAGTATATTATCTGTGTGGAGGGGAACTAAAGCCAATGGATGAAAACAGCATCAGCTGGTACTGGGCACAGAATATCTAGCTAAAGCTCTTGAGAACTCTGAGTGAATCCTTCATAGGGGCCTCAAGGCTATTTCCTCCAGCTGACAGTCCAGTTTCTGCTCAGAAGACAAAGTATCAACTGGCCCTAAAGCTCTTAAAATCTCTCCTATGTATCTCTGGATCTGTTAACAGTGTGGTCAAGATGAGAAAACACTGTCCTGCAATGCAAAGGTCACTGGTCACTAACTGCACAAAGACTCCGTCTCACAATTGGTAGGTGAGAAAATATGGTCCTGCAACTTGATTCACACAGGAAAAAGAAATAGAGTTAAATGTTATTACTCTATATAAAAAAGGCAAAATAAAGGGGAATAGGTGCCAAAATTAAAAGGGTGAGATTAATGGAAAAAAAGCTTCTTAGTGTTCCCCATTAGAAAAAAGTGTTGACCAAGTCTGATTAATTTGCACAGTAATCTTCCTGGCTCAGCTTCAGAACTCCTCTGCCTCATGGACTGAATGGTAGGCCACAGGAGACGAGCAAACATCAAGCTCTGCTGCCAGAACTCCAAGCTACTAAAATTATGAGTCTGACTCAGAAAGTACAGTAATTTCAAGATTACAAGGCGCACGTCTGGGTGTCAGCAACTATCTTGGGTTAGAATACAGAGTGTGATAAAAGGTATCTATTCTATCACCACCTGTTGAGGGTGGGGGCAGTGATCCTTATCTCCTTATCAGGAGATGTTCTGCTAATGGGCCATTCATTGAAACCAGGCAGGGCATTGTTCTTTACCCCCACATCCTTCCTCCAGGGAGTCATTTTCTGCTAATGGCCCATTGAGTCCCACTGTGTGACTGATAAAATTACTGCATCCCATTGGAAGTT
>PYHW01010620.1:7540087-7584490 GCA_013186435.1 Turdus rufiventris | reverse complement strand
CCAAAAAACCCGGTAAGCTAGACATTCATGTGGAATTCATGTGAGGTTCCTGTTCTGTTATTTATTATTCAAATATCTCATTTCCCTACAGAAATCCACACTAACTTCATATGTTGGTTGATACTTTATGTACCTGGCAACTGCAAGGTCACAGGCCACAAGGAACTCAGTACAAGGATACAATTTGTTTTTATCTAGGAATACAAGCCATCTTCAACATAGTTGTAAGTTGTCATGTATAAGAACAGTGTTCCCTTGTTGTCATTAAAATGTGCGCAAATTAATTCCTCTTCCATGGTGAAGAAAATTTTGAAATAGCAGTTCTATGAAGACAATCTACATCTTGGAACCTTTTTTGCATCAGTTTCTTACATATGAATTATCATGCACTTGTGTTTGCAGAACTACTTGCATTAGCAGAGTGTGATTGTGTCTTGTGTCTGTCCTCACAGGAGAAGCTGACCACTCTCAGCCACAGTCCAAGCTGAGTGAATGGGTGAAGTTCCTTACAGACCAAAGCCAAATGTTTTCAAGTTCTCCAGGGAAATTCGGAAGAATGAATTTATGTGCTCTAACACTACTGAGACACCTGTAATGCTGCTTACAGATTATGTCTACTGTATTGCTTTAATCACCACTGTCTTTGAAAAAGTTTTGAACTTTCACTCTAAAGGTCTAATTTACAAAGTTTAAAGTTATAACATGTAAAAATGTTTCAACAGACAACTAGTGAAAAACAGATTTACCCACGAATGCATGGCATCATCTCCGTAATTACAGTGCTACTGCAAATACATTTGATTCAGCAGCTCTGTAAGTTATGGCAAAATCATTGTTAATGATTCTAAGTCTGCATCACACACAGTGATTGCATGTTTAAAGTTATATCTTGTAACATTCTACATTTTTTTGGTGTGGCCTTAGCATTGTATTTTCTGATGTGTATTTCTATGAGGTAACCCATGAGAGTTCGCTAATATTTGAGGGAGCTTTCCATTCTACCTTTTACATTAGAAAAATATCATAGAATCGTAGAATGACTTGAGTTGGAAGGTGCCTTAAACATCATCCTGTTCCAAATGTCCTATCATGGGCAGGGACACTTCCACTATACCATATTGCTCAAGACCCCACCCAACCTGGCCTTGAACTATATAAGATATGTAATGAAGATAAGCATAGAGTATATAAAATTTGGTAATCAAATATTAAACCCATAAATTTTTTAAATACTAAAAATGTGCAAAGTTGCTTTTTATCAATTTATGTCTTGTTTACAGACTTGGAGAATGTAAAACTTCATTCAAATGAAAATGAACATGACTTAATTCATAAAAATGATTCTCTGAAACTGCACTGTACACAGAATTAACCTTTTATTCATGCAATAAAACCTACAGAAACTACTTAAAGATTTTGCTTTCAGAGAAATGTCTCTTTGTAGTAATCAACTTAAAAACCCTCCTCATTCAGGTTACTTTGACTATTTTTAGCAGTGGAACTTTGTATTTACTACTAAAAAAAAAAATCCATCAAAAAGTAACATTAGAGCTGATGACAGCTAAACACAGAATAAAAGCTTCACATTTAAGTGTTTCAGGTGTAATAACACCTTTTTAAAAACTGTCTCTGTATTTGAAAGTGATAAAAATGCTCCCATTTCCTGGTCTCTTGCGCTTTGTGGTAAGAAACTGATGATTCATTTTAACTTGCTGCTTTGGACAATTCATGTGTACTGAGCACAATCCATCCTTGCAAAGGAATACAAGAGTTTTTATGTCCCTTTCAAACACAGCTTTGTGTTCTTCTGAGTAGCAATTGCAGCACTCTCACTCTTTTGGGCTAATAGAGATACGGTTTTTTGCTGTTCATAAGAGCTGAGCATAGAAACCAAAATATGAAAGTTCAATTATGAGGAGGTATGCTAGATTTTCTAGCAGAAAAGTCAGCAGTGGCAAAAGAGACCATCCTATTTTTAAAAAAATATATGTATGTGGTACATAAACGTCCATTAGAATGTTGGATTCTTCCTTTTTAGTCTTTTGTCAGATGCAATTTTCATTGAGGAAATGATCCCCTGAAGAAAAGAGATGGAGATGAACCCAGTGATTCAAGAATGTTCAGAAACATCTTGTGCAATGTGAGTAATTAATATAGATAAGTCCTTCAGGAGAAATCCTTAAAAACATCCATATGTTTAGAAAGACATTATAAAGTTGACACCTTAGAAATTTTTTTAAAGTTATAGCTTATATTCTTGCAAAGAGTGCTCCAACTCATTTCCAGTTGCTCTTGATCTGTATTGCCACATTCCCAGCTAGACTGTAGGAGTAGGAGAATCTCTTTCCATAGTGGGGAGAGCCGGATCGCTTCAGGAAAGGAACATTTGTGCACATGAGTTTGGCACTTTCCTTTCTCCATCTTCATTGGTAAGAGTAGTCCCAGCTCAGTTAAGCTGTTCAACATTCTAGATCAATCCCCTTGTGAACTCAGATGGACCATCTTGCATATTTTGAAGTGTTCAGTAGATGAGGTATAGAAGTGAGAAATACAGCATATATTTGCATGGAACCTATCCATCAGGAGGATTCTAAAACCCACCAAGACCAATAAAAATGAAGAATTCAAGTACACAGTTTGTTTCAGGTCCTTAGAGTTAAATCATTACTTCAGTGAAATCTTAGGGAATTTTGCCAAAAACCTACTCTATCTAAGTAAAAGAAAACATTAGATTAGCCAATAAAAGATAACCACCTCTCATTCAAACTCAGCAGCTTTGCCTACTGAAATCACAATATATCAGGACTGTTTAACAACTGTTTTTAAGGAGAACATGAAATCAGAATTAAGTTACACAGCTGAAGAATGAACAGACATGCAGCCTTTTTTGAGCACTATGATTTTAAACTTTTACTCTCATTTAGTTCTTGTTCTTTCAAGAAAGCACTAGAGTACAATATCTGTAAAATAGGAATAATTTAAACCACCATTTTTTAAAAACCAAAGGAAACGTGGGTAAGACAGACACCTACCTGGAATGAATTTGGTAAGAGAGATCTTGATTTGGCAGAGAATGGGATCTTGACTGAATAGCCACTTGATGCTCCTAATCCCTGTATTTTTTTATGATTTCTATGAAAAATAAAAAAGTGAAGCAAACTTTAAGCAACTGCTTGCAGTCAAAATACTACTTTACATCTGAAAAGCAGCTGTTCTAATATTTGAATTTCCATCACAAGCCACATTAATTCAAGAAAATGTAATAAATAAGCCACCTGTAACACAAAGGTTTTCCCTGGGAAAACCTGTTCCCATTACTTAAGATATAATACTCTTTAGTGTGAAGGTCTTTATATTCAATGTGATTTTTTTTTCCTAATTCTGTGGCCAAAATACCTTCAGGGAATGCTAAGCTTGCAAATACATTAACTTGTATTTTGAATACTTGCACAGAAATATGGGACAAACTTTGAATTCCATATAAAGTGATATTCTTATAATTTCCATAGAGAAAGGGTAGGTCACTCAACTGATAGTGTAGGCAGCAGTTTCATCATTTATTATGTGTCATGTAGGGAACAACAAAGTAATACATAAATATTTATTATCACTTGAAATATTTTAAATTATTATTCACCTATAACAAATTATTCACTGGAATACTCTATTCTATTTAAATAAGATTATAATAGTGTGATTAATTCCATTATACAATGAGTTTCATTATCCAAAACCCCAATTAAACAACCAGTGGTGGTCCTGTGGGACTGAAAGATCTTGTTTGAAAAGCACTGCTAATATTTGTCAGTCAGAAATCCTTATCCAGCAGTGAGGGATGCTTAGGTGTTAAAGTTAATACCAACTTTTTCACCCATTCCATGACTGAAGCCAGCCAGTCTAGAAGTTGACATAAAATTTCAGTGAGTGCTCAGAAGCTTTAAATCTGTGACCTCATTGAACCCAGGATCTTAGAAATTATCTGTGTTCATAATAGCAATTTCTGTCTCTATTCACAGAAAATAAAGGAGAAAAATCGCACAAGCTCTGTTGCATGTGTCAACAACGTTCAGTGCAGGTTAAACTGTAAGCAAATCAGTTCTCTGATTTCAAGCTTTTAATTCCTTTCAGAATTAGCAAAAGTGGGAGGGGATTTCACAAAAAGAAAGGCAGTGTCTTATCAAGCAGAAAGGACAGGAAGGGGAAAGAGGGAAGGAGGAAGGAGAAAAAGAGAAAGTGGAAAACTGTTACCAAGTAACTGGGAATTTTACATTATATTAACAATGTCTAGTATAGAAATGCATTAGTGGAAATACATTTATCAATGTATTTTTAAGGCACAGGTTTTTTCCCACACATGTCATTACATGAACTAGGATTGCTTGTCTTATGTGGTTTGTAAGAGAAAATGTGGTACCTAATAAAAATTGAGACAAAATATTTGATCATAAAGCTGAAAATTGTCTGATATTATAAGTGAAGAAGAAAGTAATATGCACCTTAACTTCCCACTTCCCCAATTTACACTCATCTTTCTATCAATATAGATCTTAATTAGAAAGTATCATTTCAGTATTACTATAAATCAAGCAGAATGACAAACTAAAAAAGTTTATATTTCTTCTATTACTAAGATACCTAAGCACAATTATGTATGAACTATGAAAAAATGCTTACCAAAATATCTAAAAGGTGGAGCTATTCTGTATTTTAATAGATCAACTCAGCCGTGTGGAGAATAATAGAAAATGAAAATAGAATATAGAATTCATTTGTCAAAGTAATTGAAAACTGATAAATGAACAACATAAAGAATACCCCTGCATTTTCCCCCACAGGATTTTCCTGTGTTATAAAATTCCAGGATACTTGTAAAGAAATAAAACAATAGAGTGCCTCAAGGCTCCTCTGCTATGGCAGTTGAAACCTCAGATCTCCTATTAATTCCAGTGACTCTGGAACACCCAATGGGTCTCTAAGTAGGTACAAAATTCTTGCAGATCAGTTGTCCAAATGTCAGGGCCATTACATTTTAAGACCAGGTCTCTTGGCAGGCATTTACGTCACACTGTGGAAAACATTAGTAATTTTTCATAGCTAAATGTGAATTTACAAAATAACTGCCCAGTTATAATGCATAGAGTACAACTTTTGGTACCTTACAAAAACATTAAAAGCTCAGTGAGATCTAAAATTTGAAAAATATCAGCTTTCAACTCCAAGTTCTTTTTGCAGCAAAAAAAATAAAAAGCTTCAAAAATTGTTTTACACTGGGACAAAATCTTTTTCTTTACTTAAACTGAACTGGAAATTATCTGAACTGTTAAGTGAAATTGCATTAGGGACAACAAACATCTTAATTTTTGAGTAAATGAAACACATACCAAAAATACATACCAAAGACACATACTAAAAACATCGCCAAAGACTAAATAATCAGACTAAAAACATGAACTTGAAAGTATATCCATGGACAATTATGCAGACATTTTTTGGATCCAATTTAGAATATATTTTTTATTATATTAATATTCTTATTGATTGAAATTAGACACTGCAGAGTACTGCATTTTAGCTAAAGTGATATATTTTATTTTAAAGTTTAAATTAATGGAGCTTTTGTTTTTGTTTCAGTTATGCAGTATTTCAAGTTAATCTTCAGAAGTAATTTAAGTAATTGCACTGTAAAAGAGCCTATGTTCTGCTTCTGAGTCCAAATGAAATTTTCTTCCAAGAATAAGAGGAAGTTTTTCCAAGAGTCTGAAATCTCTCCTAATGATTTTTTCCTTAGAGGTCACTTGAAAAGTTTTTGACCTTGAAAAGTATCAAAGCCAATATTTTTCTTATTTCAAAAGAAAGAAAAAAGATAAAAGAAAAAAAAAGAAGAAAAAAAAAGACATTATGCTCTCTTAGCTATCAATGTATGTTGTGTCATGCTAAAAGGCTCTCATGAAAATTCTAATCCACCCAGTACAATATAATATATAAATCATGCATAATCTATTATTTACTGCCAAGGGAAATATTGATTCTACAGGAGGATAGCATTTGTCTTTCAAACATGTATCATCTTTCTGGATACATTTTGCCACAAAGTGTAGATGGTGATTATAGGTAAGTCAAAAATAGCACATAAAGGACATGGTAAAAAAAACCCCACCAAACATTAAATTCTGCTGTATGGTTTTGAGGATAATGGGGAAAACTGAAAGCCATAGCTATGTTTATGTTTTCTGTACAGCAACAGGAAATGGCAGAATGTCACACAGCCTCACTGGAGATTCAGAATAAAAGTGTCAAAATGGAGAGAAAGGAGCAGAGGAAATAATTTCAAAAAGCACAGCAATCTAGATAACAATCATAAGAAAGTCAGACAAATGTGAACCCCAGGTTCAGATGTTAGAATAGCTGAAAGCAGCTATTGTTCCTTCAATAATACAGACACATCCATATACAGAACCTTGATGCCTAATGGCAATTATTAGGATGGTAGATGGAGGAAGAGAAAGAACAAAAAGTTATCAGTCCTTCAGCTCTCTGCCCTTTAACAAGCCAGTGGTTCTTCAGTGTGTCGATTCTCAGAATGGCGTTGCAGGGACATATTTCAACACAACAGGGTAGCCTCCATAAGAAGAAAAGTAATCAGAAACTGATTTGACTCAATGGACTAAATCCTTCCCTCATGTTACCTCAAACAGCTTGTAGATTCAGAACAACCTGATACACTAGAAATGCACATTTCCCTGTCAGGTGAACATGGTTTACTCACAGAAAGAATTTTCAAAGGCTTATCTCAAAAATAATGAAGTACAAACCTCATGCCAAAAGAGTAGTGTTTTGTTTTACCAGTAGAGAATTTGAGATAACTTCCTCTTCCTGGATGAAAAGAGATAAACAAATTTCAGCCTTGCATAAGGTGAGGGGTGGGAAGGAAGGCGAAACAGCTGATTAGTTTATAAATGGTGCAATGAGGGTAATACCACTTTTCTAAACTGAGACAAGAATCCTATTAAACACTAGGCACTAAGTAGCAACTAAATACTTCTGAACTCCTATTTTTTACTGCTAAATTAAAAGCAAAGGTCTAATCATTTCATAACTGAAAACAATGGGAAAAGTGCGAGCACCTCAGCAAACTAACTTTTCAGATATTAAATGTTAATTACAGAGCTTTGATTTGGGGTGGACCAAACACATGCTTGCATGAGAGCATACAGCTTAATATCAGATGAAACAGAGACATTATGAAGTGTTATATTTTTACTGGAAGTTAACCCAAGTACTATTATTCAGTGTGAGAAACAATCAATCCAAGTACTGCCAGATACTGTTAATACTTTGCAATATATCAAAACCCCTTTGGTTTTATTTATAAAACCTAAACAATGACAAGAAAAGCCAATGCAGTCAACAAAGCAGCACATTTATTACAGGATATAGGATATATGGAATAAACCATAAAGACAGTTCTAGATATTTCCCATGACAAGGAAAGAAAGTCTTATTGCAAGTATTATCCCTTTTTCTTTTTTTAATATTGCAAATATATACTCCCTTTATTCATTTGTTTGTATATTTAAAGAACATCTCTACTTTTTCTCTACAACCATATATCTAAATATAAATATATATAATTTTGTATATGTAAATATACAAATGCACATGCATATGTGTTTTATCAATTTTATTATATATTCATGTACATCTTAATTTTGAATCATCTGGGTTTTAACAGTCTTTTGCTTATTACTTCTCCTTAAGTTACTGATAGCGTTTCCTAATTTTTAAAATAGTTTAATCTATTCAATTGTGAATGGCCATGACTGGAGAATTGGAGAACAGAATAATTTTCCCTTAATGAGCAATCTACACACAATGAATACAGAATACAGCCCAAAGCATTACATTAGATAAAATATATATGAAGAGCAATTTATTAATGATTGATCAAAGTTTATTTCAAATCATTGACCTGAATCAGGATATTGTTCTGAACAGTAATTATTTAACACACTATTCAGCCCAAGACCGAAAAATACTGGCATGTTCATAACTACTGCTATACAGGAAATAACCCATAAAATAAATTGTGGCCATAAATAATATGAACAAATAAAAATTTTCTGTATTTGCACACATGAAAGATTCTAATAGATTTATTGTAAAAAATTGTTCTGCATACACTGTACACATCATGTGGGGAAATATATTTAAGGTATTTACAGAAATCTGAGTTCTATTTAGGCTACTGTGATTTTCCAAGGAAAATGTCTTCATTTAAATATATATATGAGAAGCAGATTGAAAAAGGGAATAATTCAGTCAAGAAATAATATCGAGACAATTTCAGAGCTCACAAAATGTGCTATATTACCAGATGTCTGATGGGTCTTAATAAACTCCATCTACAAAGCAGCTTTGTTTTTCACCTTAAATAAACTAAAATGAAATGTTTTTTATAAAAGGACTATTTATTATATACATGTCATGAAAAGAGCCTTTGTGATATAATAGACTTTGAAGAAAACAATCACATTTTAATAATTTTCCAGACAGTAGCATGATTTACAAATGGGAGAACAGATATGTAAAATATTTTGCTTCTCTCTTGAACTTTTCTTGCAAAATTCTAAAAGTACATTCCTTAAAGTTCTGAAATTCTGAAGTTTGAAATTTATAAAAGGTTTGAATGACAGTAAGTAAATTCTCACACGTAACATCTTCTAGAAAATTAAAAAACAATATAAACTTCTTGACAAGTATTGCATACTCAGTCTTTACATTTACATCTTCAATTTGTGCTTACAAAAGAAAATAAAAGGAAGGTAACTATGCAAATGTGATTAAGAAGGAAAAATCCTAGTTGTTACTTGACTGAAAAACTAATTATAAGAGCAAGAAAATGTTCCGTCTCAGCCCTTTGCCACATGTGGGCATGCTCAGAGGTTTTAGTTGGAGTTGACAAGTCACTGCTTACTTTATTTAAAGCTGTCGTTTGGGGCAGGCAGGCTTTGAAGCCCTTTCATTTTCTCAAGGTGGAGTAGACCAGTCTTCAAACAGCTACCCTCGTCAAATATTAAGCTTGCCAACCCTTGCCTGGTAGCTGTAATGTTATGATGGCATCCTAAAATAAATATCTCATTTTTCTGTATTTATTTAAAAGCAGTAATAAATTTAATATTAATTCAATTTTCAGAAGCTGTTTTGCTAGTAAGAAAATTTATTTCATGTTTCTTCCTAAAGTTATTCTCAATGATTTGTTTTGCATTCTTATTCATTTAGAACTAGTAAGTGCAAGTTATATTTGACAGACTGGTTTTAGCTTTTTGCATTCATTTTTTATAAATTCC
The DNA here is from genome assembly GCA_013186435.1 of Turdus rufiventris. Taxonomy (NCBI): domain Eukaryota; kingdom Metazoa; phylum Chordata; class Aves; order Passeriformes; family Turdidae; genus Turdus; species Turdus rufiventris. The sequence goes on along the minus strand of PYHW01010620.1, from coordinate 7,575,143 downwards.
CTCCATTACAAATTATTTTCCATCTCTTACTGCAAACATTTCCAGTGTTTTCAACAATCAGAACCACAGCTGAACTATTAATCCTCTATGGCTTGCAACTGGTCGCTTTAGTTGTAGGCATTTGATCTCATTTCAGAATGACTGAAATCTTTGAAAAAGAAGACGAATGAAAAGGAAATAATTTAAAAAATAACAAAAAAAACCTAAAGAAAAGGCAATAATATTAATAAAAACAAACACTTATGTCTACATGGGAATATTCTGCTTTAAAATCCTGGTTTACATAGCCAACACAAAGATCACTGGGTCAGAGAAAGTTCAGTTAAGATGCTGGACAAGTATAGAGTAATTTCACGAGTATAAGCCACACCTGATTATAAGCTGCACTTCTGGGTCTCGGTAACTTTCCGTTCTTTAGCCATATATAAGCTGCTCTTTCATTTGCAGTGAGGACCTGCTTGCAACAAAGTAACAAATTAGTAACAATCGCACAATTGTGGGTGTTACTGGCAGGTGCTCAATTTGCAAACATTTTTCATGGATCAGGGTAGCCTTTAAACGCAGCCTAAAGACTAAAAAAACACAGAGAAAAATCACTCACTTTTATTTAACCTGCCCGCTCTGCTCTCGCCCAGGTGAGGGGAGGGCGTGGCCCAGGGTGCGAGGGCAGCGGGGTCGGGCGGGCTGCGGACCTGCTGCCCCGGGCTGTCAGAGGCGACGGGGACTGCAGGCAGGAAAGTTTCCTGGCGAGTGGCAGAGCCCTCCTGAGCGCCGTGCTGGCCTGCCCCGGTGCTGGGGTGGCCCCAGTGCTGGGCGGGCGCTGCTGCTCGCCGGCCAGGCCCCAGGCACTGTGTGGCAGCAGGCGGGAGCGCAGAGCCCGGGCCCATCAGTGTCCGAGGCCACATTGTGTGCGTGGGGTGAGCGTGGCGCCACGCTGGGGGCTGCAAGCCTGGCAGAGCCGCAGTGGGCAGGACCGTGGGGCCTTGGCGTGCCTGCAGTGCCGCACGGCCCCGGGCGCAGGCTGGGCAGAGACGTGGCGGGTGGTGTGAGAAATGGCGTGGTTGGCAGGCTCCACTGCTGCTGGGGCTCTGCGGCTCTCATGGCTCACACTTCTAGGTTGGCAAAATTCTGAACTTCGTCCATATATTGGCCACTCTGGAGTATAAGCCGCACTTCCAGGTTGGGACGAAAATTTTAGTCAAAAGGGTGCGGCTTATACTCGTGAAATTACTGTAATTTTATTTTTTTCCTACTCTCAAACTTTCACCTACAGCCTGTGAGAAACTAGACTCAGTGGACTAGTGAGATTAGACCAAGTGGAGCTGTGCTTTCACATGACAAATATTTTTATGTTATGTTTCTATCACTACCCATTCCCAAATCTTTGTGGGAGAAATGCCTATGAGATAAAATATCAATATTCCTGCATAGGAAATAATAAGTGAACACAGTAAAACTGCAAAACTCTCAAAAATGGATAACATACACCATTCAGCAATTTTTTTCTATGATTTTAAACAGTTTTATCTCCTCCGAATTCAAATTATTGCAGTACAAATTAAATAATTTCAAAATATTGACAGGCTGATGGGACATGAGCATTAGCCACGGAAGAAGCAGAAATTATACCTATTTAAAATTGTAAAATATTGTTTATTTAATAATCTAGAAAACACAATTTTCATATTTCAAGGAATTTTACCTTTTTGTCAGAAAAAAAATGTTTGCTATTATCCTCTGGGTGGTATTTCTGTAGCTTTTGTTTTGATATTAAAGTTATTAAACTTGCCTCTTCTATTCTCATTACCAGAATATTTTATGGGTAAATCCACTTAAGGAACCTATTGTGCTTTCTGATCAAAGTGGAAAATGAAGCCAGGTTATAATAAGCAATTTAATTTTTAATGAGCTGGTTGAGACCCAAGGTCATAACAAAGGACACAAACCAACTAAACAAAAAATCCAAACAACAACAAAATTTCCAGCACAAAACACTAATGATAGTACACTACACATGACCTGGGCAAAATAATATTTGGTAGACTATATCTAAGAACTATCCCACTTGTATTTTTTATTTTCTTTCAGAACCCTGACTAAGTCTAAGCAAGGTGTAGCATATTAAATAATACAGAAGCACATAAAAATGCATGAGACTTGTTTTCTGAAAAGAACTTAGCAAGGATGTTTATTGAATGTAAATTTCCCAAGCTCAAGTTTAAATGCCACAACTGCAAGCTAAACATTTAACCCTCTAACATCTTTTACAACACCTTAGAAGGTAGTTAACTACTGTCTTGGAGTACAACTCTGCCAGAATGCTGCATGTAACTTCCACTGATGCTCCTGGGATTGAGCCTTTCAGTCTCCAGAAATAACAAATCATAGGTAAGGAGAATATTTGCCCAAACATGGTGTCCTTGCTTTCTTTGTAGCTTGTAAATTAAGTAATGAAATGTTATTATTTTTGAATACAGCTTTGTTTTAAGATTTAAATTGGCACTTTCTTTGATTTTTTTACTGGTAGACTTTCTTACAGCTTCTCTAGCAGCAGAAATATTTATTCCACTACGCCCTCTAGTAAGCACTTTATGTCCAAGACACACATCATTTTACCCTGACAAAACTGCTCTCTGTATTGCAAGTAATGTCCTTACGAAGCACACTCTGTCTCATTAAAGGAATATAAAATTTAAAATTAAATTATTTATACCTTTACACCTAGCAGACTATAAGCAATAGAGAAGATGCTAATGAGTTCTGCAGGTTCTACAGGTAGTCCATGGATCAAGTCCAGCCCACAGGATGCTTTCATCTGCTTTACTAGCTTTTCTCTAGAAAAGAGAAGCAACTATTTGAGCAGCTGATTGCTGCTGGCACAGCCAAGCAAGTCATCATGGTACTGTCACTGCCTCTACCTTCCTAGTGAGAAGGGAGAGTAAAGAAGCAAAGAGGATGGTCAAAATTGTCCCCATTGAAAGAGACGGAGAAAAGGTTCCCCTGCAGAGCTCCAAAACAATTCTTTCTAAATTGCAGTAGCATGAAACCCAGAAAGAAGCACATGCACATCTTGGTATCACCTGGCAGAGCCATGAACTGCAACCTTAATGAAAGTCAAAGAATCTAAAGGAAGAAGTGAAGCCCAGCTTCTGTGGTTGTTGAGGCAACAATGACCCTGCTTGGAAAGTTTACTCACTTCCTCAAAACAGTTTTTCTTAGCAAAATGTCCCTCCCTTCCTTGCACTCCATTACTAACAGCATATGCCAACTCAGTTCAACCAAGAGTTGGACAATAGAACAAATGTAAGCTGTCTGCTAAAGTATTACTGAAAAGGCACCTATAAGGTATTTCCTCCATCTTCAGGTTAAGAGTGGAGAAGGAGAGGAGAACAACGGTCCTAAGTGATCAAGAAGCTTTCTGCAGACCACAGAACACAATTTGAGAACTGATAACATACTTTATAATATGAAAAACATTACAATGAATGTCATCTTATGTACCGTTTTTATATCACATTTACCATTTCAGATGTGTTGCAGAAGTGAAATCTCACTTGTTAGCTATATGGGAGTAAGGCATGGCCTTATCTCTTCTACTAATAAGAACAGCTTGCCATAACAAGTGTTCATTGTGAAATTCATCAAAGGATGTCTTGCTATTTCTTTGTCTGGTGTTTTCCCATTTCTTCGTCTGGTGTTTTTCCTTCCATTTTGTTAAAAAAAAAACAACTTACCAGTCAGTGCCTTTGAGATTTTGTCCACAAAATTTATTATTTCTGCTAAAAATGAGAAAGAGGAGGAGTAGAAAAAGAAGAAGAAGAAGGGGCGGAAAAAGAGGAAGGGAAAAAGAAAGAAAGAAGCAAGGGAGATTGATTCCAGTGAGGATGTTTTGTTTGCAGAAAGAATCAAAAAGAATGAGAAGGGGAAATGGAAATGATAAAACATATGAGGAGTAAGTAAAGAGACAACTGATAAACCAGTGTCTGGAGATAGCACCAAGTTAACCTAAGTGTTAAATTTGTTGTTTCAATAAAAAGGATGTTGCACAAAAAGGTGATAGGATATAATTTTAAATATGGTGTACCTATGCATATTATCCATGACATATGCATATTATCCATTGCATATACACATTGCATATATATTATACATATCTCCACTTGCACAGTGCAAGTTTCTTTACCGCATTTTATCTGTATATTATTATCATAGTGTGTGACTCTACTGCACCTGGAAGGGATCTCATCAGTAACTCACCAGCAACAGAATAAGAGGACTGGAAGGCTCCTTCAATCTTCTTCTGAAGGTGCAGAGAGATGCTTCACACCTTTTTTGAGAAAATGATAGAGACCAGACAACCTTGATATAAAACATAAATGCATTTGTACTTGGCAAACTGATGTTAGAAAACAGCATTACAATAGCTCACCACTTGCTTTTAAAAAAAACTGTCAGAAAATCATTATTAATCTTAGTTTCAAATTGTTTAATATATCATTCAATATATATGGATGATACATATTTTTATTTAAGTTTTGCCAGATATACACTGATTATTTGGTTTAAATGTCTCATTCTGAATTAAAATTAAATTTTGCTTTATTTTTGGAGACTTCAAAAGATGAATCTTATTTCTGTTTTTGTTAGTTGTGGTAAAAAAACCAGACTACTTCCTCAATCTAAAACTCTAAAAACCAATACACTGCTTGGTGTTATTTACCCCTTCAAGTCCTCTAACTTATCCTGAGCACTTGTCAGTTTTTCAGAAACTATACCCCTTGTCTTCAAGTGTTGTGGATTTTGAATTGTCAATACAAACAGCAAACCAACAGTTGCTGATAATAAGATTTGAAAGTAGGACAAATTACATACAGGATAGATGCTCAAGACTGTATTGGTCATGATGGAAGTAGGTGTTCATCAACATAATCACAAAATAAACACACTTTAAATTAACATAAAAACAACATAATTTCTGAAAGCACTCTGGAGTAACATTGAATCTAGAGAAATCAATGCCATTTACTAGAGAAAAGAAGCTCAAAATTCAATCTGTATTTGCCAATGTCAACCTATTCAATGCATTTTCTGTACCTGCAGTATATATTTCTTGCATAGGTATAAGAGTCACAGCACACATATCTTTTCACCTGTTACAGTATGTAAGCTCAACAAACTTAATACCATACTTTAGCAGTAGAAGTGCAGAGTAAAAACATCCTTAGTCACAGTTCTGAGAATGACAGAAATTTGTCATAGACTGAAATTTGTAGTCTAGTGTGCTCAAAATGCCAAGACAACTTGTCAAATTTTTCAATCAAAAACATTTTTTGTTTTACAAAGTCTTGACATTGAACCAGTACACTCAGTGACATTGTACAATACAGGTCTGGAAAAGACATGGTGGCAAATTACTTTTGAAAAAGCAACACAAACACCCACGGTCTTCTCACACTATTATCTGAAAGCAGGAGGCAATTTCACGGCAATTCACAGACACCAGCAATATCTATGACAAATAATCATAATGTAAACTGTGATAATTATTGTGCAAGTTCCGTGTTTTGCAATCTGTCTTCCCCAAACTTGCATGGAACTTTATTAAGAAAGGAGTACTACACACATGATCCTTTTTAAATAGCATCAGTTCAAATTGCTTGTCTTTGCTTGCTGACCATTGACCCAACTAAACATTTTGACAATGTGAATTATAGGGGACACTTGAAGCTTTTACAGACCCATGACTGCCTTGAAAATTTTATTTCTGACATACCTCAGTCCCATAATAAGATGGTGGTTAGATAGGTAGAAAATGGAAAGATATCTTTAATATCACAAAGAGTTTTTGACTTTTTTACACCTTCTCTCTATAGTGCAGATGGAAGCACTTTGTGCCACTCACAGAACTATATTTATTCAGTTTCTTACTGATGCAAGTTGTTCAGTCTGCAGACACGTATGGCTGATTTCTTCATTAGGGAGCTTCTTTGTGCTGATGACTCTGAACTGGTAGCTCACTCAGTCAATATCATTCAATTTACTATTGATGATTTTCCTTGGGCACACTATCCTTCTACTTTTTCTCTGAAGGTAAGACAATGGATGCACCAAACCAACCAACACAGTGACACAAGCACATGCAGTCACATTTTGCACTTAGAAAAATCTTCTCAGGCCTATGGTATGCTTTTCTAGTTTGGCATCATTTCCATAGAGACACTTCGTGAAAATGCTGCCACATTGCATAAATCCTAATTTGAAATATGACAATATAAACCATGTAGTTTCAGTGCCAGCCCACAGACATGGACTTAGGACTTTTTCTCAGAGTACTGCAATGTGGTCATGAGACACAGTTCATTCTTCCCATACGGGAAATTCAGTTGTACAGGTAATACTTCTACTATACCTGGAAAACTGAATGACTACATCCTCTTAACAGCACAATCCCTAAATAACAACAAATGTTATTTTTTAAACTCATGTCCTGATCCCAAAAACTCAGCCATAACAATGATTAAACAATATGGCCCAACTCACAGATAGTTACGCTTATCTTTTGGTGCCTTCTGCCAAGATAGTCAAGGCACACTACATGCAACATGATACAGGTGTACTATGCAAATCTGAGCATAAGGCAGTTTACAGCATAACAGATTCAGTATTTCCAGCTAATTCTATTTTACTTATGATGCTTTTCTAAATTTTTCATAATTATATTTCGCACCACAGTGCCACAGGCTTCCCTGGTCCTCAAATGGAAATTAATGAACTGCATTCACTGGGCTGACCAGAGCAAGAGAAGATATTGGTGGAATTTTAGTTAGGCATGTATAAAGGAAAAGAGCTACACAAAAATTTGGACTGTCCTCCTCTCTTTGTGTAATATATATTTCCTGTGACATCGATGTGACTTACAGACTGAGTAATGGGGTTTCCTTTGGAACAGCTGGGATAGTCCAGGGCTCCTAGTGATCATGAGTCAAATGCCCAATCATATGTGAAAGAAGTTTCAAGTCATAGAAAACACAACACAGTGTTCAGTTCTTTTCTTATAGCTTTTCTCTTTGCACAGATCAACCCCAAAGTAATAAACCTTTCTGCAGAAGACAACAGAGCTAATGAGCTTTGCTACACCATGTCTGTCAGCCAGGCCATAACTACCTCCTGTGTCTCCCGGTATTAGTGACTACAAAGCAAAAAGGACCATTATAAACTTTTAAAAGGTTAAGGTTCCATTTTCTCTGGATTAACTTGGCTAAAATCCACACGCATTCTTCTGAGGTATGTGAAAAAACTTCTACAGTCTTAATGATTGAAGTCACTGTTTTCTAAGATTAGACCACTGATACCCCCTCATAAATAATTTTTATCCAAGTTTATACCCTAACTCAATTCTGAGTGATACAATAATATTGATGTTTAAAAGCTCTGCTTTTTCTCTTTTGTTTTTGTTTGTTTGTTTTAATAAGTTCCTTTTTATTGTATGAATTTTTACATCAACCGAGTGAATGACTGAAAACCTGAATTTTTCTTACAAGGAATCAAAGTTTGTGTGGCAGTTCCTTGAATTATCATTTGACGCATTATTTTCAGTGGAATTAGGCCACTTAAGAAAGCACTGCTCCTTTATATGGAAATTTCAGATGCCTGAAAATTCCTGACCAAAAAGACATAGGTGTGTTGAGATTCTGAACATTTCTCTTGCTACACTTAGTATTGTCTATCTCATCCATGCCTATTTATTCAGACTTTCAGATCCAATGCTGCTGCATACTTCTTAAGAGTCATCATATTGTCTTTGAATACTGTTCTGCAGTTTTACACTACATTAAATGAAATACAATAAGCAGCAGAACTTATATCTGCCACAGCTTTCAGATGTGAGAGACTGGAATTTGAACTTCACGAATAGTCAATGCAAGCAGGTGAGGAGCATGTAAGGAGCAGGGCTGCACTCTGCAGAACTGAAGCATTATTCATGCAAAACCATGCAGGAAATCAATAAAAAAATCCAGAAACAGAATTCTTAGCTGCTAGTTTTAATGTCAGGAAGAAAGCCATTCCATCCCAAAAGTTAGGGTTTTTTTCCCCTTTAACTTTATTGAAGACAGCTTCCTTGCACTGGAACATGCAATACACACTTCTTTCTGGAGGACTCTTAGCCAGATTATCTGAGGATTTTTGAAATTTAATTTAAATTAATGACTGTCTAAATCTCTGTGAGGCTCTCTATTCATAGGGTAAAAAGGTATTAGTGAGTAAAGAAAAATCAGGTTCAATAGGTAGTGTTTGAGAATGTTCTACTGCTACCTAAAGACATTAGAGAAAAATGTCTTTCTGATTCTTTGATGTTTTCCAGTAAGGAAGGAAGGAAATTAAATTGTCAGTGCAAGGAGTTTTCAAGCAGAGACTTGACACTTAGGCAAAACAACCCAGAAAAAAACTCCAGCAAACCAATCCCACAACATTAAAAGAAAGCATTAAAAAAACCCTATTAAAACAGAAAACTAGAATCTAATAAAGTCTTTCTTATAATCTGTGGAGTGGTAATATTAGAAAGCAGACAAATAGTGAAAGAAACGTGGTTCTTCACTTGGTGTTGCAAACATCTAAACTGAACAGAAGTCAGTCCACAAATATTTGACCCAAAAGTTATTTGCTTCTAAAATACAAACGAATATAGTAAGTGGTGCATTTTGATAATTTTTAAAATCCAAGCACAGTTGTATATTTTTTCTGTATTTTTTTTCTTCAAAAGTTATTGTATAAACTCTTCAATATTCTGTATGTGCTCCAACATTTAAACCATAAAAATATTTTTGAATTTTTTTTCTGTTTAAATCAATAGTTAAAAACAGTGGCTCACCAAAAAACAGAGCCAAAAAAACAAGGTATTAATTAAACGTTAATAAAAAATGTTTGCCTAATGACTTCACGTGCAGAACTGTAGCTCAACCTACAGGAGGAGTAAAAAGCAGAGAAGGGAGATTAAAGTGTCTTAACACCTGTACGTACTGGTTTTGAATCAACATTTTTTATCCTTAATATGTAATAGATTGTGTAATGTTCCTGTTCTGTGAAAAGAAATAAATACTTTGAAAAAAAAAAATTCCACTGGGAAGACAAAGAAATATTTCCCAGAAATCCTAAGCATGCTTTCTAAACTCTTAAATGTTCTTAAGGTCCTAAATGTTCTTAATGACTTGATTATTTAATATATTTGTAACTGCAACAAAATTGCATCTACAATTTTATTTAAAAGTAAATTAAAAAGGTTTTAGTCAATACCACTTCATCTATTGGTTTTGATTTTTTATATGACTTTGCCCTTTAGCCACTTTTAAAATGGAAAATGTAATATGTTAAATATATACACTTGTTTTGACATAAAGATAAATTATCTTATTTCTGTAATCTATCTCAGCCTTGGACAAACACAGGGAAATTCCTGGGAGGCAGACACTGGGACTTTGAGGCAACATGCAATGTTCTGAAAGTCAGAACACAAATAACCTTGATATGAGAAACAGTAATGGTCTCTGCCAATTTGTTAAATTGCATCTCTTTTCAACTCACATAACTTCATTGGCTTGGGTTAAGCTTGAAATGGCTCTTCCCCCAAATTCTCATTGCTTTAGCACACTCAGGCAGCTGGTGACAGCTTTGTCTCTTTACAAAAAAACAGAGCTGGGTATCAATATATAGATTTAATATGAACCTCTCTTTTTTCAGTGTCTTGGAGGTGTTAAAAATGTATTTTGAATTGGTAAATAGACAGGATCAATCAACATGTGACAGGTTTTGAAAGGATTCACACTTCTTTATTACCTTCTTGGGGAAAAAAAAAAAAAGGAAGAGTAGAAAAAAAAAAGCATATGACATATGAGGAAAAGAGTTAGTTGAAGGATCGCTGTGTAGGAGAACAATGACCAAATACTACTGAATAATGACCAAATACTGAATATAGTAGCTTGAAAATTATTATCTAATTTAAATCAGATAACAATCTAAAAAAATAATTGCTAAGTGAGATTGTTTCATTATATTCTGTGTAATCATTGGCCAGAGTACATTGTTTTCAGTATTTTTTTAATACATTTAAGAATTAGCTGAACAATAAGCAATACAGTACTCAGCACTCCAATTCTCCACTGTCTCAGAGCACATCTAAGCTTTTCAATTTTAATTTTTTGTTCCTCTTGTTCATGACAGATTTTTTTCAGACTTCAACACAGTGGAAAGGTGGAAAGGACAGAAGGGGATAAAAGCAATTAACTTACTGAAATAAAATAATCAACTTTGTACCAAGCAGTAAGGGATTTCTTATACAGCTATGGCATTATCAGTACCCGAGTGAGGAACTTCTAAGCTATCTGTTGCCACTCTGCCAAAACACTGATTGTATTAGAGATGTATCCCAGATGCTTCACGCTCCGTGGATGCAAAGCAGTCATATGGAACAGTGTAGAGCAACAGACACATGAAATGAGATCTCTGAGAGTTTATATATAAATTCCTGATCTGATAGTAGTACCAGGTGTAGAACAACTACAGCCATTGTAATTAGTCCTAAATCTGAGCCAGCTCTTTTATTTTCATTACTATCATGATTCCTTGATATTATTTCTAATTGTGCTAGATTTAGGAATTACCACAGAGCCTGATCTTTAGAACAAAACAAATCAACAGAAGTATCAAGATACCAAAACCTTTGACTAGGTTGATCTCAACAGCTGGTATGAACATTTATAGGGGAAAAGTCTTAACAGTGTTGTGGATGCCATGCACACGACACTTCTGCAATTTAAATATTACATATTTGTCTGGTGGCTTTTGCAGTGACACTGGAAAACATAATTTGGATTTAGAGAACTGAAGCATTTGTTTTCATGTCAACACACTTTTATCCAATATGACTGCTTTCAGTAGCAACACAAAGGCATTGGATCCAGCCAAAAACTTAGGTGTATCTTAATTAATTTTCTCTTTTCATTTTAAGCTCTTTACAAGAGCAAAAAAATCTAAAAATTGCAGGAACTATGAATATACATATATGCATGTTTACATATTTCTACACATACATTTTAGATTTTAAATATGCCTCACACTCATATTATAATATATATGAGTACAATCATTGCAGCAGAAAAAATGTATGTAGCTAGAACATGTAATTAGTATAAAGAAGTTTTGAATTGCAAAAGGCAGTACAAGTAATTATACGTAAATAATATACATAAATACTGTCATTTTCTTAACTTTTTTGTGAAGACAGAATACTATTTCCTTGGTCTAAAATTACATATTTGAAGTAAATTATGAATTCAATTTAATACATTCTATCTTATTAATGCTAAAGAATATATCAGGTCTTAACTGTTTTTTTGAAGTCTACAAGGCATAATCATTAAGTATGGACAATATTAAATTGATATTTTCTAAAACTAGCATAATTACTGGCAGAATTTCTGCATTCCTATAAACTTTACTAAAATGTTCTTCAGTCCCTATTTTTCTGTATAGCAAGCACTCTCCAACAGACGGAGAACAGCTCAATGAAAAAAAGTTGTGCACAGGACTATAAAGAGAATGATGAAGAGGAGATGAAACAGAAATTATGTCTATCCCACAAATAAGGAAAAGACATGATATTACTGACTTACAGGTGCCATTTCCCACTCGCAGATTTCCTTTAAATTCCATTTGCTGTTGAAATAGCAATTATCACACAAGGTTTTTACACTACAGGCATATATTTTTTCTTATTGTTTTTTTTTAAGTCTTCCAAAAAAGCTTTAAAATGTCATTCCATAAGATCTATGGACAAATGCAGAAGGATTACATTTGTACACAATCTCTTAAGGTACCTCATGGATTTTCGCGTAATGATTCTACATAGAAAATATTACTTTCTGAATGCAACTAGAGATGAATTTACCACAATTTTACTCTTCTTTCTACAGAAAATCCCAAAGTGGAGCTGAAATACTGAAGTGAGTGGAATTTGAAATAAAAGTTTATCTGATGTCTCCTGGAAAAGTCATACTACGAAGGATGTTCCCCAGCCAGATACTCCTCCCTCCCTCCCTCCCTCAATCTAAGGGAAGTCTAGAAAGTTACTGAATTTTTGTTAAGAATACTTAAGTACTATAAATCAATGAATAAATGTACTGAACCATATGTTATAAGCCATAAATATACTATTTTCCTCTGCCATTGACAGATACAATCTTTCTTTTGTATAATTCAATCCTTCTTCCATAGCAAGGAGCATAATTTCTGGCAGGTTAAAATGTAAGATGTAAATTAGGAGGACTCCATGGCAGACCATGAAAAAACATATTACTAAAGATATAAACAATTCTTGAAAGTGCAAATAAAAGACAAAGGAAAGTTAAGAAAGGACTGGTGGTATGGTTGGATTTTAAAATACAACATGGCAAAAAAACCCAAGACCTTATTTTGTCACTTTTCTCTGGAGGATGGAATAAGTAATGTACAACTCTTCTGAACATTAGCAAGAAGAAAATAATGGAACAAACAGATAAATTGAGAGCTGTACTTCATTAGGTCTAGGTACAGTTATTCATGAATTCTGCTGGAGCCTTGGAGTCATCTGTCTGAACTGTGAGCTCTAATGCAGTAGTTAAGAGAAAATGAAAAAGGCTGCAGGGTAGCAAATCTACTTATCCTAGGCCAGCAATGACCCCAAAATCATGAATAACAGCAGTCAAAAATGATTGCTTTTTTAAAAGGGTATGATATAGGAAAATATTAAAAACCAATTAGTAATTTCTGCTTAATTTATACACTGAAAGGGAAGCAGGAATATCTTCTGTCAAGGAGAGCTAAAATGTCGATTTTGATATTATATGATGTAAAAATTATATAAAAATACAATCATTACTTTTTCTTTTCAAATGTTTTTGACAGTAAAACCTAGGATTGCTAATGAGAGGAAGAGCTTTGTCATTGATTAATATGGTTAATTGTAAAGAGACAAAGTACAGAAATTTAGAAAATGCCGGACAAACCCACATTGATGAGAGTAAGAAAGAAATACAAATAAGGCAAAGCAAACCATGATTTTATATGTGGCTGTTGGGCACATTAGTGAGGGTTTGGTATCAGCAGAATTAGAAACATCCTGTATGGGGAACTTCGCAATTACCCAGTACAATATTTCTTGCTGATGGAAAATGAGAGTGAAAAAAAAATCTTATGAGGATGATCTGATCTAATACTGTATATTTTACTTCCACATTATTCAAAGGAAAATTATAATCGTCTAATACAAGTCTTTGCTCTAAAATTTAAAAATGTAATAACTACCTCTCAATTTAAAAGTTTAACATATCTATAAAATAATTTAGTATCCATTCTAATGCAATGTTAGAATATTTAGTACCTATTTTAATTTAATATTAGAATATATGGACATAACTGTGACCAGTTTTATACATGTGTTAGGTTTAGAATCTCCTAAAATTTTTCAAAATAGTTAAGGGATTATTAGAAGGTGAAAGGGGAGCGTGAGGAGAAAATACTAGTGTTAGATATATGAGTCCAAGAAAAATATATTACATGCAAATTTGGTACTAAATAATGTGAGTTAGCATGTTGTTCCATAATCCTGACTCATACAGAATCAGATGTCTCATAGGCCCTTATATATGCCTCAGACTTAAATCTAAAGGTTTATTTGGTTAAAGCATAGTCTGCACCTAATTAAAAGACAGATCCAGAGTTTCTTTGAGAACCTGAAGGGGTACAGAATTTATCATAGTTTCTCAGATTTTGTTCTATAGTTGATCTCATAATGAAAAATACCTACAGTATTTACACTGTAAGGAGTTTTAGTGCCAATCTTCACAAAGGCTATGAAGTGTTTCTCCACTAGAAAGAGAATTAGACATTTTCTCCAGTTTCCAAGCATTTAGGGCTCTTTTTTATAAGTTTTATACCTAATTTTACTCTCTGTGTATAAAGACGTGATACAATATTCTCTTATGATTTTTATCTATACTATAGATGTGAACAATTTAATCTCTGTTCTCCCAACCACGACTTATTTCTTCATATAACAAATAAAGAGAAAAACCCTTTTAAATACAATGTGGTGGTGTGTGTGTGTGTGTGTGTGTGATAGCGACCTATCTATTTTATGACCTTTTAATTATTTTGAGAATAAATATTTTTAAGGGAAAAATTCCAATTTTGAAAGTGTTGCTTATGTATCTAATTTCTAAGTATACAACTACTGAGGCAGCTGCACAAAAGCACTTACTTTTATCAGACAAACTTTACCATTCTCAAAGAAAGAATTCACATTTGTTTGACAAGACTTTATCTTCCATAAACCTTCTGCTTTGAATTCTAGTAGTAATGCTCTGCACTCAAAGCTTTTTAACTGTTATGTATAGAAACCCACCTCATCATTCTATTAACTTCTCTTTTACAACACAGGTCACGTTGCTTAGAGGTTTTTTTTTTTTGTTGTTGTTGTTTTTTTAAGCTTTAATATTAGATTCACTGCTTCTAGGAGTTTCTAGAGTATTCCAAGATTCCCGTAAAATGAATACTGTATATGTCTACTTCTGAATTCAATTCATCTGAATCAGCTGCTTTCAAATATTCATCATAAAAATACTGCTTATTGCTTTCCTTAGAAACTAACTGCTTGGAAAATACTTCACCATTGTTATGAAGTACAATGAACTCTCCTGCTTCTTTCCAGAAACAGAAATGAAATAGATATTGAACACTCTCTTTTTTTCTGTCACTACCAGGAATTTAGGAATTTAGTTTTCTTAAAATTTTAATGGCATTATATATATACAGATATAGATAGATATTATATATAGATATAGATGATACAAATATAGATGATATAGATATAGATATAGATATAGATATAGATAGATAGATAGATAGATAGATAGATAGATAGATAGATAGATAGATATACCCTTTTTCGTCCTGCCTAATATAATGCAATATATATGTTATGTCCTTAGCTAAACCAGAGATTGTTCCCTGGTCTTACTTCCACTATACTTCATAGCTTCTAGTTTGTATCAAATATAATTTCCTGCCTACACTTTACACTGTGATAATACATATATGGTTTTTCTAACAGGTGTCCTCATATTGTTGCCCAACAAATTTAAGGTTTTAGAAGCTGCTTTTCTCAATCATGGCACAGTGGCTATTTGGCTGGCTACTAAGCATTCTTTAATTTCCCTTTCAGTCACAATCTCGTATCTATTTACACTTAGTCTCCATAGAACATAATTCAGAACATGTTTAACTTTGAGAAATTAACCTCTTTCAAGATCCAGTTCTCCACATTAATGTTAAGGACCTTCCACCCTTTACCAACAGTAAATATGAGCAACTTAAAAGCGCTGGTCCAATGGTGACTATTAACTTTCATTACAATGACTAATTCATCTTTATCTAGTCCAATAAAGTCCAAAGTGAAATGACTGCATATAGAGTATCTAGTTATACATCTCCTAAATTCAATTTCCAAATAGCAATTCCATTTTTCTTAAAAATGAAAGATTTTTTAAAAAATTAAAGAAATCATATATTTTAGATTTAGAAGATAAATAGTCTAACCAAAAATTTTCCCTCCACAGCTGTAAAAAAAATTGTTGATACACCAAATTTCAGTTTACAAAAATGAGCACATGCAGAAATATTTGAAGACTAGGCAGTCCATGACCATGGAAGGGATTACTAGGATTTCAAAAAGAAAGTGGTTTTGAATATCCCTGTTAAAACATTATAGAATGTAGTTCTTCTACATGGCAACCTAGTAACTTCACTATATAAATATGTGGGTCATGTGTCTATATACAATTCTGCAAATGGTTTGTTTTAGCAGCTATTTGTCTGTGCATACTGGAGCAATACAGACAACACATCTGAAAAACATTAGTTCCAGATCCAACAGCGCTGAATGTAAAAAAAGTTTGATTTCATCCATTTACATGAAGCCAACAGGTACAATAATTTCAGAAAACTAACCAAAATAAACTAAAATGAAAATTATAACATCTATTTGAAAAGTGGTAGAAATCCAAACATTTTCTTTTCTATTTTTAAATGTCTAGTATCTATCATTGTATCAAAATTCCAGTTGCAAAATGTATTACTTTAGACAAGTAATTTTAATATTTAAGTTCTCTTTCAGGCACCTGTTATAGATGAGCTTTCATCTTTAAATTTTGCTTGTTAACATAAGCTCTCACTATTACAGTGACATATAGTTTTCATTGCAACTTCTGGATTTCATAAGTTCTTAATCCTTTGAAGCCTTGCTGATAACCTTTTCTAAGAGTGGCTTTTTTTCTAAAGTGGGAGTAGTTTTGTAAGGCATTCAGCGGGGATATTGCAATTGCATTATGACTTGTAAAAGACATTCCAAAACCATGTAAGAGCAAACAGATTAGACTGAATCAAAGACTTCTCTCACTCAACACCCCTCCCTGTCAAAAAGTTGTTGGCCACGTAAGGCGAAGTTTAAGCATAGACAAGCATATAATGATTATTTGCTTGAAAACTCAACATCTGGCAGAACAAGGTTTAAAACAGAGTTTGGGTCAAAGATGTTGTCTGTGTTTTCATATACTTCACTGAATTCCTTCTTAAGAAAATGTAAGCACAGTTAAACTGTCAGCATTTATATTATATACATATATACATATAACTTATTATATTATATATTATATATATATAATATATAATACAATAAATTATATGTATATATGTATATAATATGAATGCTTTTTTTATATTTATATAAAAATTGTAACATATATCTTACATTTTCAATTATTTCCCTATTCCAGAGTATTGGAAAGGTTGTCCTCATCTCCTCCTAGACGTTTACAGCAATTAATCTTCTGAGGTGCCCTGATTACCAGGGCGTATACTTATACATATATGGGGTGTTACCCCTTATATGCTTTTGTCAATGACATGGTTGAGGGCACTCTCAGCAAGTTTGCTGACAACACCAAACTCTGTGGTGCAGTCTTCACACTGCAGGGAAGGGATGCACTGAACAGGCTGGAGACATGGGACTGTGCAAACCTCAGGAAGTTCAACAAAGCTGAGTGCAAGGTTTTGTGTGTGGGTGTGGGCAATCCCAGGCATGAATACAGGCTGGACAGGGAACGGATTGAGAGCAGTCCTGGGGAGAAGGACTTGGGGGTGTGAGTGGATGAGAGGCTGGGCATGAGCCAGCAAATGTGCACTTGCAGCCCAGAAAGCCAAACATGTCCTGGGCTGCATCCAAAGCATCATGGCCAGCAGAGCGAGGGAGGGGATTCTGCCCCTCTGCTCTGCTCTCATGAGATACCACTTGGAAGGCTGCATCCAGCTCTCTGGGGTCCCTTACACAAGAAGGACATGGACCCATTGGATTGAGTCCAGAGGAGACCAGCAAGATGATTAGAGGAACTGAGCACTTCTCCTATAAGGACAGGCTGAGAAAGTTGGGGTTTTTCTACCTGGAGAAGATTCCAGGGAGACCTTGCAACAGCCTTCCTAAAGAGGGTCTGCAAGGGAGAGAGGCAGGACTTTTTTACAAGGGCATATAGTTTTAGCACAAGAGAGAATGGCCTTAAACAGAAGGAGGGCAGGTTTAGATTAGACATTAGGAAGAAATTCTTTACTGTGTGGATGATGAGGCACTAGAACAGGTTGCCCATTCAAATTGTAGTTGTCTCATTCCTGAAAGTGCTCGAGACCAGACTGGATAGGGCTTTGAACAACCTGGTCAAGTGGAAGGTGTCCCTGCCCATTGAAGGAGTGGGGATGGAACTAAATTATCTTTAAGGTTTGTTCCAACTCAAACCGTTCCATGATTCTATGATAATCTCAAATAGGATCAGAAGAATTTTAAAATCCAATGGACATCAGTTTCAACTTCAGGCATTTTTTGCAGCAGTAGGCCACGCATCAACATACTCATAAATTTGCCAGTTTGGAAGCTTTTTTGGTTCCAAAAAACCAGCTCTGACTTGGGCAGCACTATCCTCTGGACAAATGCCAGAGGATTATGACAATTACAATATATTGGTGCGGCAAATGGTATTCAAGCATCCTCAAAATATACAAAAAAAGTATTCTTTTCAGAAGACTCTTACTCATCACTCTTGGTGATGTACATAAAAATTTAACAGTGCATCTAACATAGATAAGAAGCTTTTCCTGGTAGCTGAAGGACACTGATGACACATGGGGCCACACATGACTTTTAGAGTTACAATAATAATAATGGCCCATTTGATATCCCTATCATAGAATAGAATAATAGGATATATCAAGTTGGAAGGACCCATCAAGACCATCAAGTCCAACTGCCTGTTCCTAAACTAAAGCTAAAAATGAAACCATACAACTTAGGAGCATCATCAAGATGCTACTTGAACTTTGACATGCTTGGTTCTGTGACCATTTCCCAGGGAAGCTTGTTCCAGTGATGACCATAGTCTCAACAAAAAAACCTTCTCCTAATGTCCAACCTGAACTTCCCCTGACACAGCTTCACTGCATTTGCTTGTGTCCTATTATTTGTCAACAGAGAGAGATCAGCACCTGCCTCTCTCCACTGTGCCCCTTTAGGAAGTTGTAGACTGCACTGAGGTCAGAAGTTGAAAATCTTCAGTCACCAGAACAGAAAGAGACAACTCCCACTACCAAAGGCAGCTGTTTTTTTAAATCTAGAAGCCATTGATCTGACCCTGTAGCTAAATTTTTCCTTAGAATAAATAATTTTCCCCTAACCAAACAGAGAAAGCAAGATGTCAGACCCTGAACTCATTATACAAATGCATTAATATCACCTCAACTTAAAGGTTTAATTCACAGGGAAGCAAATCATCATCTTCCAATAAAGTAGCCTTTTCTTAAAAGGCTACAGATTTTCTTTCTTTTATCCAGTTGTGTGATGTTTTTTTCCCTATTGCATACCTGTTTATTGGCATCCATTTTCTTTAAAATATAAAACATTAGCACACTTCTGATCAGTTTATATATACAGATGTGTTTATATAAACTGGAGAACAGTCCAGACTGAATCGTCTAGTAACCCTGGGACAGGGGAAGGTAAATACCATGTGCTGATTATTGGGTCTGAAAAGGGGAGAATTCCTACCTTTTCTTGACTTTGAAATGCTCATAGCAGTAAAACATTTCAAATTCCAGCCAGTTGAAAAACCTTTTCATTAAATCTTTATAATACAGTAATAATTAAGTAAGATTTCATAACATATTAAATGTCATCTATCCATAAATTTAACATGCATTCATGTAGAATTGTTGAGTCTTTGTAACATGACAGCATATGATTTTTGACACAATTTTAAAGCCTGATAGATTCCTGCTAGTTTACCAACAGCTTTGCCTGACATATTTATAAATCGTGATCAAAAGCATTTCAGCTACCTGAAAAGAAATTGAAAAAGGAGTGGAAACTTGCTTGCTCAGATGTGGAAGAAAAATCCATCTTTTATTGTAAAAAGCCTCCTACACAGATAACATGGTCAAGGGCAAAAAAATGCTTGTTTTGGAGAAACTCCTTACTGACTAGGTGTCTCTCTTGATATTTAACTAGAACTTGCTCAGATTAAGCTGATTTGAAAATAATAATGCATACATCTGAGATCATCAGATGGATTTCTGAAATACAACATACTGCATGGGATGTGTATCAGCGGCCACATGCAATATTAGCAGCTTTTTATGCCCTTAGAAGTGCAATTTAAAGACTCCAGACAAAACCCAGGCCATTATATGAGAAAATAAAGAAAGCTATTTTTAAGGTTGTGTCAATGTGAGTGGGTGGCAGTGGGGGCTGCTATTATTTATTTATTTTTAGCAGTCTCAATTTGAAGCCCTTTAAAACCCTAAAATGCCAAGTGTGAGATCACAGGAATGAAAGCGATGAAAGAAGCCAAAAAAGGCAAGTAAACAACACTAGATGAAATTTTAGGAAACTAAAATTCTTTAGATTTGTCTTCCTTTTTCCTTTCTGTTGTTATTTCTTTTTTATCTCTGCTTTTTTGAACTTTAGTTATTAATTCCTATCCATCTTACATATTTTTCAGTTTCCAGAACTGAGAATCTTTTGCTTGCATAATTCCAGTGAATGGTCAATTATTAAGTAGCCACCAAAATTGATTATTAACCTGACTTAGTAAAATCAAATTTATTTTAAGGTGTATCCAGCAACCATTTAATTAATTTCAATGGAAGCAGATATAATACACTAGTATAGGATCAATTTTGTTATGGGCTTTACATAGCGCTTTGTTTTCTTAGGATCTCTCTAAAAAGAGTCTTGGTTTACTCATAATGAAAATGTTTTTTAAGATCTGTGAAACAGTAGAAATTTCACATGGTGTATTACAGTGTGTCAGACTAAATTTAACTGACTTAGTGTCTTCTCATTGATGTGCACAACTGTCTTTACAGGCCCATAATTAATATAATAGTATCTTCATTAACCTCCCATATTTTGAAAATGTAGTAGTTTATTCCAGTCAAAGACGCCCTGTGCTCTTCTGAACAAATGCTTGCTGAACACAGAGTTTACAGATTAAAATAAGAGGCAGTCAACTTTTTAAATACTGCTCACTAAATGTTACCTAAAGTTGGTGGCATTCTTTCAGGCACGGATCACATCTGTCATTTGCATTTCATTGACCTTGAAGCTTACTGGTTAGAGATGAAACTTCACCTATTCAAAGCAACCTGTTTAAAGCATTCAAATAGATTTTTCTAAAGTGGATTTCACTTTTTAATTTCCTACTGTTCTTCTTCCATTGAGAAAGCACTGTCTGAACCCAAAGGGATTTCCACATCTAGCTTTCATGCTTTTTGTTGCTACATGGCAGTGACCGCTAGATTGGCAAATAGAATAATTGCCTTTGAGAGATTTCTTTAAGGATATTAAGAGCATGAACTTCACTCTTTTAAAGTAGATTCTTAAATAAATGCTTCAAAACAAAGTCAACTATTGATCCAACTCTTTGAATAAAAAGTTCTCCCCATTTGACAATAGCATTTACTACTGAAGACGAAACGTACATTAATCTTTCTGGTTTATTGTCTTCAGTTGACAAAGGTAGAATTACAGAGTTGCAGCACAAAGAAAGACTTGTACTGTCTGTTTGAAATGACGAATCTACATAAATTCATTGACTGACTTAAAAGCAATCTTTATATCTCTATGTCTTGTCACCTGAACAGAAATAGGGGTATAATTTATGCTTTCTTTCCTAGTAATATTATTGAATAAGAGTTTATTTGCTACGCATATTTTTTATTTCCTTGTTTGTTTATTGTAGTGATGGTTTGGGTTTTTTTTTCCCCCTGGAAGTGAAAAAGAACATCCAGAATGCCTACTTACCGCCAGGAGAGCAGGGTGGCAATTTTAGCCAGCAAAAAGCAACCAACCAGATAACACACACACAAACACACACCCCCACACACCCTTCCCAAATATTTTGAAGAGTTTGCACCAACTTCACAGATTTTACACTTCTGTCGTCTTCCACTGGGAAATCTAATTTGAACCCTACTTTCTAAAGAGAGAGGGATGGAAGAGAAGACAAGAATGTCAATCTTCTGTCTGTCACGTGTGTGTATAGCAGTATAAAAACAGCCACTGTGGGACAGTAATATTTTTTTCCCACTCTCAGCTGCAACGAGAAACTGGGCTAGGACGGATACTGCAGGAGCAGTGAAAGGAATTCTTCATTGAGTCTTACCTTCCCAGCTTTTAACTTGCGTTCCCTTTGCTTACAATAACCACAGAGGTGTACTTAGCCCTAAGAAATGGTCAGGTGAGACCTACTATGCTGCTCGAGTTGCTCGTGGATTTAGGGGACGGGGGAGAAAAAGGGCAACAAACCAGCAAACAAAGGTTCAGCGAGTGATAAGACAGAGGTAATATAAAGCTTGCGCCGCACTGATCACGCATAAGCTTGAGCAAAACGGAAACGCGCTGCGCACAAAGTACACTGCGGCTAGGGAGCCTAGGGTCTCCTTGAAAGCAAGCTGCGCTCAACGTTACCAGAGACACACGTAGGTAAACATACATACAGAGGCACTTACACCCCCGGCTCTGCTAGCACCGGCACACCGCGAGCGCGGCATCCCCCCCTGCGCTCCCGCTCCCTCCCGGCGCCGCCGCTGCCGCACCGCGGCTGGAGCTCCCCACGGGCGAGGGCCGCAAAACAGCGCCGTAGGGGTCCCCCTGCTCCTCGCGGCAGCAGCCCGGTGCTTGCCGGCTACCCTCTTCCCCGGCCCCGATCACCGATCCTCCCCTGCTGGGCTACCCTGTCCCTGCGGTGCCCGGCAGGATCGCCCTCCCGCCCTCGCTGCCTGGCGCGGAGAACGGGGCGTCCGGGAGCGCCTCCCGCCCGCTCTCCGGTGTCGCCCGGCCGCGGTGCGGCGGCTGCCCCGCTCCCGCCCGCCTCCGCTCCCGCCTCCCCGCGGCGCGCCCGCCCCTCGCCCGGCACTGCCGCCGGCCGCAGAGCACCCGGGCGGGCTGCGCCGCGCTGGGACCTGGGCTGTCTGCGCCGGGAGGGAGGGGAGGGAAGGCCGGGGAGGGGGGAGGGAGAGGGGAAGTGAAAGGGAAGGGAAGGGGGGTGTGTGTGTGTGCAAGGGGAGGAGGGGAGGGAGGGGGGGAGAAATCAAATAAATAAATAACCTCCGCACCAATAAGAGAGGCAGCGGCTGCCGAGAAGGCTGGGATCGGATGGGAGAGGTCCTTCTTGGGCTCTATTTGTTTGTTTGTGACTGGAGCTGCAAAGTTCAGAGCCAAACGTGTTGCTTTCCGGCGGCGGCGACCGCCCCGCTTCACCTGCTCCGCTGCCGGGTGCCTGCCCGGGGCGGCCCCGCCGCTCTGCGGGCCCTCCGCCCGGCATCCTGCGTGCCTGGGGCCGACGGACGGCACAGGAGCGCAGGGCTCGGCTCTCGCCCGCCCGCCTTCCCCTCCCGCCTGCCGGAGCGACACGGACAGGTGAGTGCTTCTTTGCCGCACTTCTGCCCAGCCCGGCGCCGAGGGTGCCTCCGCTCCGTAGTCACCTGTCACTGCAGGAGCCGCTCATTTATCAAACTTTGCCTCCTGTCGGCTCCCGCACCCCCTGTCTTGCCTTTTGCGGGAGGGCGAGCGCTCGGGGTTAATTGGTTTTGCGCAGAGGGAAGCCGCGGGGGGCGGGAAAGGAGGGTCCCGCTCTGCAGAGCACAGCTCAGCCTTGTCGGGAAGAGGGGGCTTCTCCGAGCCCCTCGCCTCTGTTGCCGCCCAGGGCTCCAGCCCGGGGCCGCTCTTCCCCACGCGAGTTCGCGGAGGCGAAGCGTCGGCGGAGCGAAGTTGCTTTTTTGCCCTGCAGGGAGCCCGCGGGGCCCGTGCAACAGGCAGCGTCCTGGGAGGGAGGGCGCCTCTCCCGCCGGCCTGGGGCTCCCGGCGGCCGCCAGCAGACCTGTGCCCTTTAGGTAATCCCGCTTTGTTTCCAGCACCTCCAGGGCTTTGCCTTGCGGGGAGTCTGTGCCATGCGGCTGCTTGAGAGCGCCCGGCAGCAGCCCCCGGAGGCACGCCTGCTCTTAGGAAGGAGAGAAAGTTGCCGGTGCTCAGGAGGGACGGATGCGGTGCTGCCCGCGGTGCGCGGAAGATGCGCGCTGGGGCTCCGAGCGGCTGTGCCCGGGGAAGGGAGCAGCGGGCGGGAGGGTGCTGCGGTCGCCCGGCAGGTGGAGCCGTGGGGAGCGGCGGCGGCGATGGCTAATCTCGGTTTAGGCGAGCGGAGCCCGTAGGCGCGGTGCGAAGCGGCCCGGTACGGCCGGAACGGGTCCTCGAGGTGGATGCGGTGAGCGCGGTGCCCCCGGCGGTGCGCGCCTTCCTGCGGGCGCTGCAGCTGGACACGGTGCCCTGCGGGGTTAGCGTTACCCCCGGTCACACGTGGGATTTTTTGTACCGTTGATCGTCATTCTGTTTGTCGCTGAGTATTGGAAAATGGTCGGATTCGAGGTGTATTCTGTCTTAATTATCACAGAATGTATAAAAGAGTAATTGCTGAAATTATTCAGTAGTGGTTAACAATTAAAAGATTATCTCAGTAGTCTACAGCTAGCAAGGAACAGACTGTACTAATTGGATAGTTAATGACATTGAAATGGGGCGGGTTTTCTTAAAATTGGAAGCTCCACTCTTCCAGGGAGCTGAATAGAGTGTTAGAATGTTAAATAATTACATTACAGTGATGGTAACACTTTGCAAGAGCTTAAGGTGTTAGCTTGGCCAGCAGCACTGGGACAGCCTTTGCCCAATTTTAGAGCACTGGTTAAGAGAAGGCTGGATTTTCATCACTTTTCCCATAATGGGTAAATATACCTAAATGGAGTGGAAATATGTGTGAAACAAATCAAAGAGGTGGCAATATTATACGTATTGTTCAGTGAAATCATCTTCCATCTTCAGCTGACATAATTTGACTGAATTGACAATTGAACTTGAATTTTATGCTGCTAACCACTTAACACTTGAAATTTGTGTCTCTTTATGCCACTTACACTGATCACAAATAATTGTTGTTTGATATTGTGGAGACTGGATATGGGATGGTATAACAACACTTTTCTTGTCATCATTTTATAAGTAAATAGCTTAGGTGGGGTTTTTTAAATAATAGTAATAACAACATTCCAGGTTAAACACTTTACTTCAGTAATGAAGTGATAAGTTAATCAACAGTACAACTAAACTGTATTTTCAGGACTCTTGGTTCTTCACGTTTCTCATGTTTCTTGCATAACTTGAAAATGTTCTATGAGAAACTTACACAATGACTGCGTAAACTTGTTGCATTTTGTTGTAAAAGTTTTCTTATAATGAAGTTGGCATAACAACAAGCAACACAATGTAATCTTACATTTGCAGTATTTTTTTTCAGACAAAATGTTTTCCATTATCTCAATCAAAGACATATACTTAAGGAAAGTGCCAGAAATTGAATGTAATAAGAGATTAACTTCACAAATTAAATAGGATATTCTATATTAAGAACTACTGTAGAGAATAGCACATAATTAAAATTGTAAATTATGTTTGAACTTTCATATACCTATGCTTTATTCAGTCAGTCATGTGTTTTTGTCACCAGTATGGGTTTTGTGCTCCTTTGAGGTATAAAAATGCATAAAGAAGCTTCTGAAATGCTGGCCTAAATACTGAAAGGGCTTGGAGTGTGTGTCTCCCAAGTCGGTGAAAAGGGTGAGCTTCACAGGAGTTATATTTATAACTGTAAAACTAATTTATTTTCTTCGTGTCTTGGGTGCTATAGCTGTCACTTAGAAATCTTTTTCTGTTGTATCCCAACCTTGCTCTTTTCACTATTATAGATACATTTCTTAAACACTTCCTTTATTCTTGCACACCAAAATATTCAGATATTTCTAATGAACATTGCTGCTGACTTCTGAACCTGAATTCCAGTCTATGCTGTCCAAATGAGTGTTTCTTAAAAAATCAGAACAATAGAACTTCTGGATTTTCCTCAGTTCCTGTAAAAAACGTTAGTTTAAATGAAGATGGTATTTAATGTTAAGATTGAATTTCCTCCAGAACAAAAGTATGACTTTCCACACAGCTGATAAATAGCTGAATGTCTTACCAGAGATTTACAAAACACTAATGTCTTGACATCTGGATTTGTTATGTGTCTTTAATAAAACATGGAGCGTGAGGAAAATGCTGTAGAGGGTTTTTTTGAGGGGAAAGGACCCACAACTCTGAGACAAAAGGAAGAGTAAAAAGTATTCTCCATGACATACTGGATAGTATAATGCCAGCTGGGGGGGAGGTTATATGTATATTTCCCACATACTGCATACATTTTACAAGAAAATTAACTCTGGTTTTAAAATCCTTCTAGTGAAACAGATACACGTTTCTTCTGTATGACATGTAGATACTTTCAGCCTGATCTTTCCCAGTTCTCTTTCTGTAAACCTGTGCCAGAAGGTCCCCTGGCATTATTAAGTATATTCTTTTGTATTCCCTCCAATTTGTAGCACTTGAAATACTTCTTTCACGCTACCATTTGTTATACTAATGTTAAATTTACTGTCCTTGCTAGAATGAAAGCTCCTTTCTGCTCTTCTGACACTACCTAAAAAGTGCGTATCAGAGTTTTATACACAGTTTCTAGAAATGTTGTATTTACTAAACTGACAGTTCCATATAGCTAAACCTGAAAATTTTAATCTTGGAAAATGCAATTTTAATACTGGGGGAAAGGGAAAGAAGTCCTTAAATGATGTCTCATTACCATACATTGCTTGTTAAATGGGGGAATGTCAGCTTCTGGGTTCATGCCTCTATAATAACAGTAAAATACCCTATGGTTGACTTGGAAACTACAGCTACACTTCATACCAGGTAAAACAAAAATTTAAGAAACAAGCAAAATGTTTATTAATGCATTCAGATGAAGAACCTGTGAAATTCAGTATCTGAGAATATTCTAGTGTAGCTAATAATGATAATTATTACTTGTGATGAATACTGGAATAAAAGTTGTGGAAGCCAATACTTACGGGGATTTTAAAAATACATTGGCTTCATATATGCTGATTTTTTTTTTTCTGTTATGACAGCATTTTACTTCATTACAGATAGCAGTTGAAGTAACAAACTAATACATTCTATAGGCTTAGCCAAGTCACAGTTTGCACATTATCAGAATGACTAAAGCATTAAATTATGCTTTTATTTGTGCAATAAAGATAATTTCATGCAAAACTTAACTTGCAGCTCTGTTAAGTCATGAATATGTTCTCACTTCTGAATTTGTATTCTTTCATTCAGGTCTGTACAGAAACCAAATCTTACCTGTGGACCTGTTAATTCTGTGCTATGATTTCAGGAATTTAGTGATGGATAGCCAAAGACTAGGGTTATTGAAGACTAACATTTTATCAAACAGAGGAAACTGCATGGGATTTAACATACACATGCACCGTTACATATCTAAGTATGCCTCTATATGCTTTCTGTGTGGAAACCAGTCTTATTTAATTAGTCTTAGCAAGATTCACTATCTGCTTTACAAACTGCTTTGGAGATTTAATTTATCTAGCACCTTCTATCCCAAGTAACTTTAATTCCATCTATTGAAAAATAAGACTGAATTTGCGAAGATTCTTTTAAAGCACAGGAACTGGCTTTTACTGTAGTATGTAGAAGGGTTATAATGGAATATTTGCAAATACTTTTTCTCTAGAATTTAGACAAATTGTGTCAAAGATAATTTAGTTTTGTTGATTCAGATTTTAACTGTCAAGTATTGCATGAAGGAAGCTCTGCTTGGGAGCTCTGATGAAATCTAGAACTCTTGAGAATGTCTCTTCTAATAACTGCTAAATGCTCTAGTGTTAATTAGGCAGTAATGTAAATTGAATCAAATGTTACAACAGCATAGTGTTCTCCTGTTGAATAGAAGTTCTATGCCTAAGCAAACATACAAACAAGAGTATTTCGACATTACCTGTTCAATGGGAAGTGTTTCTGCAAAAGTCCTAAATAGTGCCCTATAAGATGCCCAGAGAAATCTGCTCATCATCTTTCTGCTGTAGCAATCTAATGAGAGCAGGATCTCTTTCCCTTCATGGAATGGATGCAAGGACATTTTACAGAAATCTATAGGGTCGCATAATGGTGGCTGTCTACTACAGTCTTAGTCCATACCAATGCCTAAGACCAGATCTACCTTCTGCCTGCTGCAGCTTTTACCTCCTCCCAGGTAAAAGAAAGCAAGAACAGTGAGCTGTGTTCCAGCATATGGCACTGTGACTGTTTGACGGTGCAGATCTGTAGAGGGCCATCTCACTGTAGTCATCTGGACCTCTATAGAATACATGGAGTAGGAGCATTTAGAACACAAGGGGAAGTAGTCAAGTTACTCTTCCCCTCAGATAGACACTCATGCATTGACAGTTCTGTGTATTTATGGGTCATCCCATCTTTAAAGAGGTGTTGAAAATCAAATTTATTTAGTCTCTGAAGAAATACATGGTGGCAAATCATTTCGTTTGAGGTACTGCTCCCACACCTATTCTACCTTTGTGGTGTAAGCCTGTTCTTTGTAGTACAGGATAACTTTGAGATGTAGTTGTAATGAGGTTCTAAAAAACATCAGCTGTTTCCAAGGGCAGGGAGCGGGGCACAGTCAGAAGACAGCCAGCCAGTGAGGATTGAGGTTATATTTATCCACTTTTAGAGCAAGTTGGGTGAGGAAGAAAGAAGGATGAAATACATGGTAATTGACAGTGGATATTGCCCATGAGTCGCAGCAGGAGTGTAACTTGTTGAAGTTTGGACTGAAACATCACCAACTCAGTTCTGAAAGACATTATTCCACTTTATGGTGGACTGACCACTATCTCTATGATTTCAGATGAAATAATTTGAACTGCTAGCAAAATTATCAGAAATTGCACTGATTTATGTTATGAGTGAGAAAACCCATTCAAAATTTGCTCCTGCAGATGCTACAGACATATTTAATCTGATTATGAGGTCTGCTTTTATTTTTAGGATTACAAATTGATATAACAGGAGATATGAAGCATAACCTTAATGAAAGCAACATCTATTTCATGCTTTTCCTTTTAGGAAAAAAATACTGTTTTCATTTTGGTGGATGTCTGCAAAAAGTCCCACCTCAACAACTGTATAAAGTGCTGTTTCAGTTACATGCTTAACCCCTGTAAATCATTGGGGTATTGCTTGTTCTTGCACAGCAGACATTACTAAACCTAATTTTTTGTTGAAATAAAAGTCTATATTCAAGGAACATGCAAGTCTTACCACCATAATTTTAAAGTATTTCTAACTATTTCCTACAGTGAAAAGGATAAAATACATGGAGGAGAATCAGAATGGACTAGCTGATGGTCTAAGGGGAAATCAAGCTTTGAAGTGAAGAGGCGGTAGTCAATAGAGATTCATATTTTTTTTTTAATTTCAGCAAATCTGCTCATTTAGGGTGCAGGCACAGGATAGCCTGTGAATTAGGTACCATGGGTAAAAAGGTACTGTCCATTCACTTAAAAGCTGCTTCTAATTTAATTGAATTTTTAGCTGCCTTTCAGACTAAACTGCAAATGTATTCCTGTTCCATTTCAGTAGGAAGTAAAATATGTTCATTTGCAGCTGCAAGACTAATTAATTTTATTTCACTTTGCAAAAGATTTACTGTGGCTTATGTGGCCCTGGGAAAAAGAATTGTAGATTGTTGTAAAGTGCTCAAGAATGAGGATTTTACTTTATTTTTTTCCTGAAGACTGACTAGTTAGCGTTTACTTTAGCAGTAGCTAGGATTAGCTACACTGAGTCTAGAATAACGGTTAGGTGTTCCCACCCTTCCTTAGACTCGCTAGTAAATGCTTGTAACTTACTATTTTCTCACATATGCTTTCTCATTTGTCATGCAAAGAAATGGGGAAGAAACTACAGAAAGAGAATAAGAAGACATTGCATGAGACTGATTGGCAAGCTAGCACCAGCAGTTAAAACAATCAAGGGGGAAGACAAGTAGTTATTCCTTAGTAGGGAGTGAAGGAGTGAGGATTGGATTTAACATAGAGAAAAGATCAGTGCTAAGAAGAGAACAGAGAGGGCTCTACAATACCACCCTGTCAGAAGTTCTTGGGGCAAAGAGGTTAGACACCGAGCGGGGAGAGGGGGAAGTTTGGACTTCTTTTTTGAAAACTATTAAACTATTTTTATAATTTTTTTTTTTTTTTTTTTTTTTCTAATAAGATGTAGGTTTTGGGTATGAAGTTTGTCTCTTGCAGGCCTTGTGATGTGCTCTAGAGGTCATGCAGTGAACCTCTGAAACAATATGAGGCTTTTTTATGTTTAAGCTAGGTGGGGTGAGCTACTCTTTACATGCACAGAGTTTACATTATGCTGTGTGCACTTTATGTTCTTGGAAAACTGGAAGTGCTTTTAGTAACGTCTACAATTTTCTGCCCTTGTTTCCTTTTTAGTCTTTCATTCTACTGTCTTTTTCTCTGTCTTTGTTTTCTTTACCCTGGGATTGAAGAACATGAGGATCAGAATATAAAACTGACCTAAACTAAAAACTCCCTGAACCAGTAGAATTGACTGGGGCTGCGATCACACTCAATTTCACACTACTGCTAGTGTCACGTAGAGTAATATTGTGGAAGATTCTGTCAATTTTTGGTTCAGCTACTAGTTGTCATAATGGTAAAGATTTACAGAGAGAGTACCTGTCTTCAGGCAGTGAATGAGAAATTTATTAGCAAAAGGAAAACTGGTATTTTCCCAAAGGTTTTTGGTTTTTCTCATTATAAAACTTTCGTGTAGAATCTTTTCCTGACTGTATATGTGTGACTGTTTTTCAAAAACTGTATATGCCATTTGAAACCTTGATTCTATACATATTTTTCTTGATGGAAAAGTTAAATTCTTCAAATTATTTGGATGTCCATTTCTATTCTCTAACAATCTTTTCAGCAGAATTTTTAGAAGACTACACACACAACAAACAGATCTAAAATGAGTTAAAAACCAAATAAAAAGCCCAAAATATTTTCAACCGCATTGTGCAATGAGGGTGCAAAGTAGGGGTGGAGAGGGAATCTGCTTTTGCCACCATTGTCATTAGAAGAAGAATTTGTACAACTTCTGCCTCATGCTTGCTATAATTTATATTCTGTAATCAGAAGGTTTTGTGATGGTTTCATTATTATCTTTTTATCTGCCATCTTCTTTCATAAGACCTGGAGACTTAGTCTGAGAGCAGGACAGGGCTCTTGTGTTACATGGCATGTGCATTTAATGGGTACAGATTCTGTTGTATCCCTGTGTTGGACATAAGATTCCCCTGTCTTGTCAAAATGTATGCATTTATGCAAGTAGCCCATCTAATAAAACCTACAACAATAGTTTTTGCTATTTGGAACTTTAGAAAATGTAGTTAAGCTTTAGGCTTTGTTGCTTTTATCTTGGGTTTGGATTTTGTGGTTTTTTCACTCGCCCAATCTACCACCTGTTTCTTATGGGGAATTTTGTGGCTTTCAGATCACATACTGAGGATCCTATTTGCCATTTAGGTATAAATAACTGTGTATAAATAAGCAGTGGGCCGATGGCTATTGTAATTTTTTGCTTCAGAAATTTTCTGTTGCTGCTTTTTTTTACTACAGTGACTTTCTGCAGCTAGCCAACAGGTCTTCCCACTTGGTCTTCTCTTTTAGTCACACCTGTTTCTCAGGTGTGACTGTATTCCAGCTATTATTGTAGCTATCTGCATTTACAACTTGTAATTGAATTCAATGTGGTCAACCCTGAGTGCTGCATCCTGAGCTTTGTCAGTGAAGTGGCCGTCTCTTTTTTCTGAGCCTTTGTCTGACTGTGTCATTGCCCTGTAAGTTCCCCATAGAAATACTCCAATTTCTGGTATTTCAGGAGCCAAATCTGTGTCTCACGCAATCTTTTTTGTGAATAACCTGTAAGTCTGGAAAAAGATTTATTGTGAAAGGTGCTCTTCTTTGTTAAGTTTCTCATAAAAGGAATAAATCATGAGGAGAAGATGAAGAAAGTAGATGGTGTTTTTCAGATTAAAACACTGGCTATTGACCAAAATTGTTTCTTCATTAGTATACAAATTATCATCTGTTTAAGAAGCGTGCTCAGCAGTTACAATCGCTCAGAATAACACAAGAAGCATATTATTTTTTTTTTTTTTTTTTTCCTGGAAGCCCGTTTGTAGCCAATAAAGAGTGTTAGCTACATGAAACACTTGTCAGCTTACCTAGGAAAGATGCACGCTGGGTACATGGGTATAAGACTGTATTTCATCACTGTCATGGTAATTCAACTCAATCTTACTTTTGGGAGGCCACTTCTAAGTTTAATGTCAATTTGCATTTCAGTAAATATCTTGTTTCTGTTTCTTCACTGCAGTGAAGATATCCTTGCTTATTACATGACAGCATTTTTGAATTGCCTATCATGTTTGTAAAATATCTACAGTGACAAAGCATATGCAGTAAAATATAAGCTGCAGAAAATAATGCTGCACACTGAACCTGCAGGAGTTTCAAAGGAAAACAAACGAAGTTGACAACAACAACAACAAAAACCCTTTCTAAAGTTATTCTGCATTTTCCTAGCATTCCTTCTGTACTCTAAAATGGTGAATAAATGTCTTTACATGTTTAAAGTCTGGATGCTGAGGAGAGTCACAGTAGAAGTTTAAATATCAGTAAGAAATTTTTTTGTTTGAAAGCTCTCAATAACCACAGTAGAAAACTGCTGAATGGGAGGAAATATGTGTTATAATCAAGGTATTTCAGGAATTAGACATTAAAGCCATTATCATGAATTTTCACTTCAAAAAATAAAAGCTATCATCTTTGTGGCATCCTCTATGAAGAACACCAAACCTGTCTAAATTCTGCATTTACTGTCTTCTAAGGGGTTGTGCTATATAATGTGCAGAATTAATATATTGTATTATACCTCCAGTTTGTCAAAATCAATTATCAGTCCTTTTCCAATATAATAATTATTTTCAATGAAGTACAAGGATACCGTAACACTGCAAATTAAAAATTTCAGCTACTTTTGTGTGATTTTTCTACTACAGCTTGCTCTCTGGTCCTCAGAACTAACAAAAGCTATCAAATATACTGCATGTTGTAGATTTTACAGTAATAGGTACTCTTTATTTATTTTATTATTGTCAGTGCTGTGAAAATGGCTAAATGCAAGTAGGTTTTAATGGGAAAATAATGTATTACTTAAGGGTTTACAGGATTTGAGGTTTGACAGTGTGTGCAACATGTATTTTGGCTAGGACTGCTGATGAAAAATTATTGAAAATACAGTTTTCTTCACACTTTACATAGTATCAAATGGCTTGTTCTTTTCAGTTTCTTTCTCAGGACTTTTCTTCATGAAGCTACCTGTAGTTAAAAGAAATGCCATGTTTACTCTGGATATGGAACCCTTCATTTCTAATAGTACCTCATTATTAAGCCAAATCATATCTAGTAAGCAAAAAAGCCTTTAAAAAAACTACTATGAAAATGCTGAACACTAAACTACATCATACTGGAAGCTAAAGTTTTAGTTTTCTGCTGGACCTGAATTTTTTCTTCATTATTTTAATCTTGTGAAAGTTTTGGGTTGATTCCCCCCCGCCCCCCATTTTC
The DNA here is from genome assembly GCA_013186435.1 of Turdus rufiventris. Classification (NCBI taxonomy): domain Eukaryota; kingdom Metazoa; phylum Chordata; class Aves; order Passeriformes; family Turdidae; genus Turdus; species Turdus rufiventris. The sequence goes on along the minus strand of PYHW01010620.1, from coordinate 7,541,873 downwards.
ACTCAAGTTATTAGAGTATTAATAAATATTAAGGATGTAAAGATGTTCTTTAAGTGGAATTTGAGGGGTTTTTTTGTATGTGGATTTGTATTTATTTGGTTTTTTTGGTATGTGGATTTGTATTTTCAAACCTTTTGTTAATGTTTCAAGGTGACAAATTTTGGATTAAATTATCAGTCTCTTATTGCCCTATCTCTATCCTGCATTTTAATTTCTTGCAGTACAGCTGGTAAAAAACTCAATTTAGAATTACTTTAAACGGGTGAGGAACAAAATTTTTTAATGTTTTAAAATAGTTTATTTTTTATTTACAGTTAACAAAATTTAGTATGTCAGTTTCTTATTACTTCAGTGAATTTTACATCTTCATTAACATGAAGTCTTCATGGTTAAAGTACCTGGGTAGCTGGTGAAAAAAATACCCTCAATGTATTTCAGATTCAAGTAATTTTATTTCCAGGACATTCCTTTGGGGGGTGGGGGGCAAGGGGAGTGTGGAGGGAATTAATTTTTGGACAGAATGTGAAAATCTATGTGAAGAATTTTATCCTTACTTAACTTTCTTTCCATTTTTTGATGATTTGATTCAGAGCTGGCCAGTGGAAGTCTCATTCTCTTTTACTGTGTGTTAAAAGAGCAGAATGTAACCTTTGTCACTAGCTCTGGAGAGCTCTTACACAAAGTAATTTTATGCTAAATTGAAAGGTTCTCACAGTCAATAATCACTTTATGTAATAGACATATATCTTTCCTTGTAGCTAAATTATCATATAAAGGTGCTTTATTGTGAAGAATTTTCTTGGGTTGGCCAGTTATTTGGTTGAAATCCAGTAATGTGGTGAATCAATTTCTTGGTATATGTGTAGACAGGTAATGACTGGCTCTGTAGTCCTCTCAGTCTGTCATTGATATTTTTTCTATGGATTCATGGTAAATGTGTTACTGTGCGAGTTTGGGAAGCTAATTTAATCTGCTTTACAATCTGAATAATTTCTTCTGTTGTTTATCAGGCACCCTTTACTGCTTTATTCTAATGTCATTTTTTCATACTGATTTGCGGGATATTTTGCTTCCTGACTTCCTTGCTCTCCTCATTCAATAGTGTGCTGAAGCCAGTGTCCAAATGTTCTTTAATAAATGTATAATTGTCACTGACTGCTTTTGTTGTGTGTGGTTAGGTTTTTTCTGGATATACCAAGTATGGTCAGGCATGCATTTTAATTCAGGGAAATTAAGCAGTCCAATCTAGTCTGCCAGGTTAGAGCACTTCAGGTCTCTGTGCTTCATGGAGAAACTGCTGTTTGAGGTCTGGTCAGAAGACTAGCTGCTCCTTGAGTGACTGCAGCAAACTGGTGAACAGAAAATGTAAGGTGTACAGTGTTTTTTCTGAAATGTCACACCTCTTTAGGGTTTGGAAGACTGACTCATGGCTGTACATTAGAAGTGTCTTTTCATTCAACAGACAGAAATCTCCTGTTCTTTTTATAGGAGTAAACACCTGCAAGAGGTGCTTATTCTCTTACAAAAAGGCAGTAACAAGGATTTCAGGCACTTCTTAGTGATTAGGGTTGTGTAGATGGGGAAACACCAATTCCTCAGTCTGCCATCTTTAATTTATAACTCCTGTATCCTACAGAAACAGCAGATTAGTGTTTTTACAGTGCAACAAGTAATTTTGAGAGAGAAAAAATCAAGAAATAATCACTCTAAAATGCTGTGAATATGAGAGGATGTCCTGGATGTATCACTGGATTGCTTCTTTTTTTTCCTTTTTTTTTTTTTTTTT
>PYHW01010620.1:7516948-7535962 GCA_013186435.1 Turdus rufiventris | reverse complement strand
TAGTCCGGTGCGCCTTATCTGATCTACATGTTGCGAATTTTGCTGGCTGTCGGCGGGTGCGCCTTATAGTCCGATGCGCCTTATGGTCATGAAATTACTGTAAGTATGGACATGCATTGATTTTTTTGGAAATGAAAATTAGTTGAAAACTAGTTTAAACAATACTTTTGGAATGCAAAACAAGAACACACCTTGACAAATGTATATGTGACTTAGCTCAGTAATGTTGTTGATTTTAGTTGAAATTATGAAAGTCTTGTCTGCTTGGTTATATTTTCCTTTAAAAGGTAGAAATTAGAAAAAGTATTCTTTCTTTTGAGGATGGTTGTTGCTGCTTTTATTTTTTAAGTGAACAGGAGGAGTTCTATAAATATACTAGCAGCAAGCTACACTGGCAGGCAGATTTTAAGGGCTACTTAAAACTTAATTGAAACACTACATACTCTGAAAGGTAAGAGTTATAGATAGATAACATCTGAAGTCTTGAAATGAAAAATATAATGAAACTTTTGCATGGTTCTGTAGTTAAATATAAGGAAGCTATATAAATAACTTTAAGAAAAAATATTTGCAACAATGTTGAAGAGAATACTCTGTGAATATAGTAATTCTTGAGAACTGCTGATGCTTGCAGATTGCTGTCTCTGGAATTACTGCTTGATCAATCAGCCACACAGAAGTATTATTCCTGCACTTTGTCCCATTGCATACAGTTGTGGCAGCTCACATCACAGATAAAAGCAGAACATGAAGAACTACAGGATAATCAGACACTTATACAAAACCTGTTTGATTATTACCTTAGTCTTACAGGAAGATATTCTCTAAACTCTAAAACTTGTAGTCCATTTAAACTGCTCAGATGTCTGGTAGCCTCCACTGCAAAAATCAGTTGAAACATCGGTATCTGCTAACAGTGCTTCTGTTTCACTAAGTCAGAAATTGCCAAGGATGAGTTTGAACTGACCTGGTGTATCAGTTTAGTTGTTAGTACCATCTAAGACCTTTTTTGTTATTCTGGCTGCTAATGTCATGTGCCAGGATTTCAGGAGAAATGAACAAGAGTATGGGAAAAATTTGAGTTCCACTAAAGATCTAGCTACTTTAAAGATGGACTAATTTACAGTTGTTTCTGTCCTATCTCTTATGCTCTCACAAGAAATTATCAAAATATGAAGATAGAAATGTCCATAGCCCCTGATGAACTTAATATGGAGCAAAGCAGTTTTGATCTGTTCGTAATAAAGTTGCTGCAGACTGCTATAATTGTGGGATGTTTGAGTGAGGTAAACCAAATCTCAGTTCCAGTGAATAATGTGTCACTATCTTCCATCTTTGCTATTTCCCTTCATCTTCCTCAGTTCCTCTTCTCCTTCATTCCTGTTTCTTCACTGGGTTTGGCTTGCTCAAACCAATGACAATAGAATTGGAAAAATCAGAGGAAATAATGCTGTCTGTTCATTAGAAAGTGTCAATCCAGACATATGGGATTATTTTTCATGCATTCAGCCAGGAAGATCAATCGGCAGTTGCCAGTTTTTGCTGCTGTAGTATTCTGTTTCCACTCCAGATTCTATTCTGCTAAAACCAAAAATGCATATTGTGTTGTTATTTTCTTTGTTGGAAGAAATAAAGTGTCTGGAATGCCATTATAAGTTTTCTAGGAACTTAGGAAAATACATATTTTTTCAGAGAAGAGTATGTTTGCCTAGTTTTTATTTTATTTAATAAGTTAACTGAGTAGGAAGAAGACTTACTCGTTTATCCTTTAAAGAAGAGATGACATTTATGACAAATGATGGATATTTTTGCGAGTAAAAGGGTGGTTTAGAAAGCATACTGAAGTTTCTGGATTTTTTTTTTTTTTTTTTTTTTAGTATACCTTGCAGGAGTGAAACTTTTCTTCTTGAAAGAGAAAGACAGGTGACAAATTTGATCAGTCTTTTGTAGCTCTTTATTCTGTAAAAAAGAATGGGAGATGCCTAATATTTTCAGATTTTGATCCAAAGAGAGATGTTTGAGTTATGAATTGACATCACTCTTGCAAGTATTCATCCTAGAACTGCCTGATGCAAAATCAAGATCCAACTCCTATGAAAAGTCAGCCTATCTAAAGAAGGAAGACTGAGGAATGCAAAAGTATGCAATAGAAGAAGCAACTGGAAGAGCTAAATGTTTCTCATAAAGCTTCTCTAGAAAGCAAAATACTGAATTGATTGAGAGTAAGGACAGTCTTAAAGCCTGTATCACTGCTTGTAAGTAAAGCCAGCCTTGCTGAGCAGGTGGAATACTAATAATCACGTACCAGTACCAGTCCCACTTTCTTACTAAGCCCTCCTGATTTATTTACCTTTTTTGCACCTCATCTTCCCACCCATCTCCATCTAAATCCAGGAAATAGGAGGGCAAGGTAGAACTTAATTATGATTATAGATTCTGACCACAACAGTATTTATTCAAAAAGACATACCAAGTACCCGTTTTCACCCACTCAAAATGTCAGCAAGTGATGAACAAATACATTTTTATTCTTTCTCTTTTACTGTCTTGCAAATCTTTTGAAATCGAGGCTCTTAACAAAACAGAAGAAAAATCCCTCGTATTCATCTTTCTAATAACAAAGATGGAATTATTTTCATACTTAAATAACGTTAAACTCATAAATGCAGTTATACCTATTTACTCAATGTTTACAGGATTAAAGATGGTTAAAATATGTGGTTTCAAGGGGGATGGTAGTGGTAAATGAAATTTTGGCAGTAATAAAACCCTTCATGTTGTCTAGATGCAACGTGGTTGATACAATGTTTAATCCTGCCAGGAGGATTTTTTGTAACTCTGAAGTCTGAATTACTTTTGGACAGCTTTGTTTTAAAACTGTTTTGTCTTTAATGTATTGGCCATAATTTTGATAGATTTCTTAGTGGTTGGAGGGTTTTTGGTTGGGAATTCTGCTTAGTATTCATTCTAATCTAAATAAGTACAAGATCACATTGCTAGTACATATAATCTTGTCTCTACAGAATATTTTAAAAAGATGTTCTATATAGTGTTGGAAGTTTTGTTCTTCTGCCTTTGGGAGTAAATTGGGGAGTTCAGCCAGCAGAGCTTCCTTTCTCAGAGGACATAGCAGGCGTTGCTAATGTACTGTAAGCTGTAATTCTGCAGTGGCATCAGACTGCAGGCTGGCAGCACTCTCCTGGGTACAAGTGCCTAGGTTGCAAAGCTTTCCCAGTGAAGTGGCTGATAGCTTTAGAAGATGTGTTTGATTTCAAAGGACATTTCATTTTTCTCTAAAGATGAAAGCAATTTTGACTTTTCTAATGCATAGTTATGACTGTATTATAACAGGGAAAAGAATTAGTACTCTAAGAGATTTATTGTTTCAACTTAGTTAAGTTCATCGTGATTTCAGAGTAATTGCTACACCGTGAATTTTTTTCTGCGACTGGAATAGGCTGCCTGTTTTCTGTTAATATTAATTGAGACTAGAGTCAGAAAATTTTGACTTAAAAAATCCCAAAAATGATAGAATATTTTTTTAATGTGCTTGAACTATCTTATAGGCAGGTTTTATTAATAATTGAAAGACAGGTGGAAATTTCAGTTAGTGTTTCAGTATTATCTTAATTGTTCCCTAAATGTAAGGGATCTTGTAGGTGGGAAAAAAAGGAAACATTGTTTTAGTTGTAAATACTGTTTTTTATAACAGACATCTGATATTAAATATGTATTTAATAAATACTTTCATAATTTTATTTGCAACCTAAGAAATTCCAATGACTGACACACTACTGGACATATATAAATTATGTAATCAAGTCTGAGTGTCTTAGAAACCAATGCACTTGTTTGCTTTTTTTTTTTTTTTTTTTTACTGTAGCTGAGACAAAGCAAAAAATAATTCAATTTTACATAAATTTTTTATCTTTGTTATCATAGGTCGTGCTAGCTCATTATGATAGCATCTCCTGTTTACAAAATGTTTTTTTGAGGCAGCAAAGCACTTCAACCCTTACATTTACCTTGTCATTTTTTCTTAAATTACATTCTTCTTTATTAGGCACATCATTTTTCATCATGCTTGTTTTGTAATGTGACAGCAGGGCTAGCGATTCTGCTAGTGGCATCAAGCTTTATACCAGGTCTTCAGCAGTTGGGTTTTATTTTCAGCAAGTATTTGTTACGGTGTTTCAGAAAACTTTTCTCTTTCAAAAGATAACATCTACATAGTCTTTTTGCTTATAAATCTTTCTTTTCATTTCTTTATCTATTCTCTGTGAAGCAAAAACACTTCAAAATTGAGAACTGCTATTGTTGTTGAGTGGTATTGCTTTTGTTTTATGTGGTTGGGTTTGGGGCTTTTTTTTGAGTGTGTCTTGTTTTGATTTTTTGGGGTTTTTTTTGGAGAGGTTGACTAAAATGAAGAGAAACTGTTCTGGCTTATCAAAGCTTGATGGTACAATAACATTTTTAATATTTACAGTTGACGTGTGTATGGCAACTGCTCAAAAAGAGCAGCAAAGCATGAGAGGGAAGAAGATAAAGAGAATAAATGAAACATTTATTGAATAAGAATTTATTAGAAGAAATCAGGATGTGGTCTAGTAAGTACTGGTTGCAGTCTAAACAGCTAGGATTTAATACATTAAAATCTGAGAATGAGAAATCTTCTGATATTTTTTATACTCTTTCAGAACTAGAAAGTCACTGAGTGTTACTTTTTTCTTTTTGCTACCCTGGAAATGAAGAATTTTTTGTTACAGCTATATTCAGCTTCTCTGTTTCTTTGTATGTGAAAATCCTACATAGAGACTATAGGGATATCAATCTGCTCTCTATGTAAAATATTTAGTCCCATTTCAGCTAGAGCTATTTTGAGAATGAGAGAAGAAATCCAGTGATCTCTTCACTCTAGGTTTAATGTCTTATCTCTTTTTGTCCTAAAAGCTGATTTTTCTTGACATGCAACTAAACAGGAATGTATATCATTTCATCAACAAGAAGAAAGCAGTAGAGTCTTAAATGAAAACATGGGAAAAGATAATGTGTTCAAGGCATTTAAATTGACTGAAGTTTATCAGGCACCAGCTAATTTTTAGTTACTTATTCTAAAATAAATGTATGTATTTTTTGTTCTTGCCTCTTTACTGCTCTGCTATAAGAATAGAAGTTCCTACTTAGGACTCTGATCTGTAAGTTGATTGATGGCAGCTTCTTTAAATGATCTGCAGTTCAGTCCTTAAAATTGTCTTTTCAATTAAAATGCCATTCTCCCCATTGTAATTGTGAAGAAAAGATTAAAACCAGTTTTGACTGAGTTTCTTTTCAGATATGTGTGGTTTTGCTGCCAGAGTTAGCTAGGATTACTTTAGAGGTGAAAGTCAGGTACATAGTCCTGGAAGCTGTAACAGTGTGTATATCCACAGTGTTCAGGATTGTCTGCATCTTCTGTCCCATCAAGTGTCCCTCTGTTTGTTTTTTTTTGGTGACTATAGGTGATGAATTAAAAGCTGAATTTTCAGTACTGTAGGAATCATGACAAGTAAAAGGAAAGGTACTCACTGGCATTTCTGGGCAGTGCTATTCATAATAAATTATTTCTGTAATCTAGATCCATGGACTAGTGAGCAACTTTCATATGCCTTATTCTTTGTGTAGTCTCCTCTTATGCATTTACAAAGAAGTTGGTTTATTTTTTCCAAATCAAAAGATTTGTGTCTCTAGGTATCCATGTTGATCTATAGCCAACGTCTGTTAAATACAACACCTAAGCTGAGTTCCATATTCTTAAATTTTCAGAGATGCAGAGGTCCTGCTGCTGCTGCAGTTTTCACTTATTTCACTGACCTGCAATCATTTATCTCTGAAAGTTTATAGATAATGCCAGCATTAGTAATTTCCAGATTTGCACTGCAGCATAATAAATATATGAAAGTGCAATCACCATCCTGTAATTGTTGAACATGGTGGGGTTTTTTTTCTTCAGTTACTGCATTGTTTTTCAGCAGTAGCGGAGAAAACTGAAATGGTTCCTGACTATAGAAACTAAAAAAAAAAAAAAATAATTGAAATTGAAAGTTATTACTGGATTGCAGTCATGCACTTCAAAACTTTTTGAAGGAAGGAAGACAAAGCAACATCCTAAGCAGAGTCAAAAGCTTAACATTTTTAATGGTAGAAAGCTGAAACAAAAATCTATACCAGAGAAGATACAGGAAAAGCTTATGAAAAGTAGAGAAGTGATCCGTAGAGTTGTGTTTTCTTTATCTAAGAACTGGTACATTTCCTAATTTCCATGTGGTAAAGTGTATGGAACAGAGAGGCAACTTTCAGGGTATTAAGCACAGTTTTATAATGTCTAAAAGGCCTGTCATATCTGGGAAAAGAAGTTTTTTCTTCATGTAGGTAAAGGAGAGATCAGTTACAATTTGTTGTATCAGTCCTTGAAAGAGTAATCTATCAAATGCCTGTTGTGTAACTTAACAGTAATTAGGACGATAAAGTAAAAAAATGAAAGTGTCTTTGCATTCTGCCAGTGATTATTAAATCATGTTACATTTTTTAGTTTTAAATATTTCTTTTCTTACAGATGTATAATGCATACTGTAAACTCCAAGCAATTATAACTATATAGGCAGCTTGAAAATGACTGCAGTTTTGCAAGCCCACTTTTAAGGGCTCTGATAGGGCCAGGAGAAGTGGGTTAGGCCCAGAGCTGGATAGGTCTGTGAGCTGGAATTTGAGCCCACTTTAAATGAGAAAATGGAGCAGTTTCTGTTAACCTGTGGGAATTCAAATGAAAAGGGCAGCCTGGAGGGCTGGAATAATTAGCCAACAAAAGGCGTGACTTACCTTATCAATATACAGAAATGTTGGTTACTGATGAAAATGAGTTCTGTCTAGTTGCATTAGAGAATGTGGTGGGAGCATTGAGGGGATAACTGTAATCAAATGGAAAGCAATACTCAGCAATACTGAGTCCTCTTGAAAGGGGAATAAATTCCAGAAAAAAATCTGTCAGTATATTTGAAGTAACCTAGTAGTAAACACATATGAAGACTGAGTAGTGGATTTTTTTAAGATTTCATAATAAATAGATTACTAAAGATGGTAAATAGAATATTTTCAATGAAGTGCATGGGCCAGAAGTAAAATTGGAAGTATCTGAGGACCAGAACAAGGAAGTCTATAGCAACTGTCTATAGCAACTGTGAAACTTTAATCATTTTAGCTGGGAGAGAGGCGGATTATTAATATGGAAGTTAACTAGGATTATGATTGCTTTTATTGTTTTAAAAAGGGGATTTTAACTTTATGTGAAAGGTGAAGAGAAGAATTAAAGTGAGAGCTTATTACAGAAGACAAAGATAAGGCTTGTCACCCAAATGACTGTAGTATTGTGTTTCTAATTTTGACTGGGATTTTTGAAATGAAGCACATCTCATATGAGGATGAGCAGTCACCATCTGAAGCATGGTAATAGCAGGAGTACACTCTCAGCAAACCTCCTCATGGAGACTTTTTAAGCTAAGTGATGTGATACAGAGGTAATTTTTGAGTAACAGGCAGAACTTACAGAAAATTCAAATGAATGCTTTAAATTATTATTGAATATTTGCCAGGGGTTAGCACTAATGGAGGAAACCTGATATTAGCCAGTCAATTTTCCTGTCAAAATAAGTTGCACTGTAGTGCTTCATCTACAAAATGGACAATTCTCTGCAGCATTGTCTCTTTACACTTCTGGAAAATAAAGAGTGTAACTGTGACTGAAGCTCAAGACAGTTCCTTGAGAAGTTTGTTTTGGATTTCTGTTTCTTTTCTGATTTTTGGATCTTGAACTTGGAAGCATGAGGTAAATTCCAGACACCTGGAATGATGATTGTGAATTAATCTCAAATAATCATGTGTTCAGAAGTCTGATTTTGGGTAGAAAATGTTTTTTTAAGACTTGAAATGAGCCCTCTTTTGCTGGAGTTCAGAATCTAGTTTTATTTCTAGTTGCTTCTATTATGTGTTTATAAATTTAAGATGTTTTCTTAACAGAGTTGATATATAAGAAGTATAGGAATATAATTTGCATAATATATTTGCATTAGTACTTGTCCTCTTATTTTAAATAATTTATGATATTACACAAAGTAAGAGAAAAGGTGCACTGTAAAAAATATAACCAGCTTGAAATGCTCAAACTGAGCTGAAAGATTTTTGATTAAATGCTTGAGGGAATATTCATTTTCTCTGCGTGCTTCTGTAAAACTCCATTTTTCACTGGCAGTTACATAGAAACAAAAAGACCTTTTTAGCCAGAATCTCTACCTCCTCTCCTGGATCTTTTAGATTTGGCAAGTAAAAAGATACATCTGAGCCAGGGACTCTGTAATACTGTGCCTAATGGAATCTGAAGAATTGGAGATTATGAATCAATAAATACACCAAGTAACAAAACTGTTATCATGCCAGTATTTTCATTGCTGTATGTTTTCTCCTTGGCAAGTAGCCATTGTCATACTGGGTCCATGCCTGTTACTTTTATTATTCCCTATCATGTATCTCTAGAGGCATTAATGTGACATCCCAATACTGGATAAATAATGAGACCCGTATTAATCAGTTATAATCTTTTGTAATAAAGCTTCAGTGTGTATCAGTTAACTTTTTATGATTTTTTTTTCTTAGACTATAAGGATCCTTTCTCACTGTGGCATTTTACAGGTATGACATAATCTAACCCATTCAGCACAGAATCAAATATGTAATAGTGTTCACAGTATTAGAGCTCTGTTACCAATTTCAGTAGCACATCCTGCCCTGACACACTTGCATGCGACTTCCAAGAAAAGGAATAGACTTGTACTGATTCAGTCTGTTTCAGGTCTCATCCACTGATTTTCATATCTAAAATACTTGTTTTCAGGGGGTATCTAGCACAGTGGCAAGGTCTAGAAATGATATAAGAACAACCAATTTTTGCTCATTTGCTGACTTTGTAAGTGAATGTCAGTCTTTTTAGCAGTCTGGGACAGATACCTCTGCAGTTCCTTAAGAGGAGAGCTAGAAGGATTTAAATTAAGATTGTGATGGAGGAAAAGCGAGTAAGGTTTGGTTTTGCCAGATTCTGAAGTGCAAAAGGGAATTCTGGCTGTGCTATATTGCTGTCCAGCAGATGAATTATTCACTGTTATATACTGCTTACATTTTGTGACTCATATTTGGTCTTTCTCCCTGTCCTCATTTCCCACTATGCCTAAGAACTGGTGAAAATGGAAAGTGATGTTATTTTTGAGCATATACTTTAAGAAAAAGAAAGCTGTCAATGTGATATGTTCTGACACAGTAGGATGTAGTGATTTTTTTAAACCAGATCCTCTCAATAGTTTAAAACTATACATTCTTCAAGACTGATATTTCTTGAAGGGGTAGAAACTTGCTTTTTTTTCTTGAGTAAGTTGTGAGGATTGAGTCAGGTGATATTTTATAGTGTACAAGTAACAATGACCTCCCATATAATTTAAGTTGGGGTTTTTGGAACGGGGTGGAAGGAGGGAGGAGAGAAATTATAAAGGCTTATGATTGTTTTGTCACATGTTGACATGCCCTCCAAAGCTAACTGATTCTGTAGATTGCTTGGCTTTTTAAACATTCATGATGTTTAAATGCTTTGGGTCTGAGAAGAAGACAGTAGTTTCAGAGACTGTTATATGAGTCACAGAAGAATGTACTGATAATTATTGACTGTGTAGTAGCGATCCAAATTTGTTAAGGTAATTTTCTTCTTTCACAGATAAAATTTGAAATGTATCTCAGATGTTCTTAGGACACAACTTTGCTATACTTAAGTAGAAAATATGCATTCATCATTCTATAAGATCATTATGGACTGATGCAACCAATAAAAGAAATGAGTTTTGAGAGTTTCTGGAAGCCATGGGGTTCCCTTACAGTTCAAAAATGTTTAAAATTAATATTGCATGATAGTGTTAAGGCAGTAAAATAGTTTAGAGAAGCACCTGTTGTACTGTATTTAAGAATCTGCAGTATGTTGCCGTTGGCCTTGCTGAACCTTATGAGATTGCCATGGCACCACTCCTCAACCTTGTACAGATCCATTTGGATGTTATAACATTCTTCAGGCCTGTCAGCTGCACCGCTGACCCTGACGTTGTCTGCAAATGTGCTGATGGTACTCTCAATCCCATGGAATGAATAACTGATTTAATCCCACGTTGATGAAGACATTAGACAGTCCTGGTCCCAGGATGGACCCCTGAGGGATACAACCCATTACTGATCTTCATCTGGGTGCTGAGCCATACGCTGCTACCTTCTGGATGTAACCATCCAGCCAGTTTCTTATCCACGAAATAGTCATAGAATCACAGAATGGTTTGGGTTGGAGGGGACCTTAGAGATCATCTAGTTCCAAGCCCTGTGGCACAGGCAAGGACACCTTTTACAAGGCCAGGTTGCTGAGAACCCGTCCAATCTGGACTGACATTTCCAGGGATGGAGCATTTACAGCTGCTCTGGGCAACCTGTCCCTGTGTCTTACCACTGTCACAGTAAATTTCTTCCTGATATCTAACCTAGACCTACCCTCTTTCAGTTTGAAGCATTGTTCTATCACTGTGTGCCTCTCTAGCTCACTGATAGGCTTTTTTTAGATACTGAAGGGCCCCATTAAGGTCACCCTGGAGGCTAAATAATGCAGATCTCTCAATTTACAGATAAGGGTGTTGTGGGAGGCCCTGTCAAATACCTTGCAGAAATTCAGGTAGATGAGGTCTTTGGCTCTTTGTCCACAGCTTGTTTTATTCTCAATCCGATAAGTACTCAACAAATCTCATATAAGGCATTATATTTATAGACTAAAAAAGGGGAAGGGGTGAAGCTATGCAATTTTCTGTACTTAATATTCAAAGGAAAATTGGACTTGCATAAAATTATGTTTACAAAAAATTAAACATTTGAAAATATGTTTACAAATAATTTAAAACTTTCTGATCAGTTTATTTTAGAAGGTGGAATGATCCCAGAGACTTTGTAATTGCATTGAAACTTTCTTAACCTTTTGTATGTTAAGGTTTTATAATAGCTAAATGTAAAGATCAAGATGCAACAGAGATAGTGACCTAGAAATGAGGCAGGGGGCCACACAGTGCAGTAGAGGATGAAGCAAAAAGATCATCCTTCATGTCCTTAATATTAGTGCAATAGCCAGGGTTTTGCTAAAGTTCTGTAAAACTGATAACTGTATCAAACAGCAGGTTCCAAGCCCATTAATCTGCAAACTACATCTCCATTCCTAGGCAATAAAGTCTACAGGAGAGAGGATCACGCAAGAGTCACAGTCTTACCTTAAACTTATTAAAGATATTAATGTGGCAAAAGACAGTAGCTGCTACACAAGCTAAGTTCCATACCTCAGAAATCTAGCAGAAATGTCACACTGTTAGGAATCTAGTACTTAATAGCAAAAATAGGCTTCTTGCTGTTGTTCAAAACAAATGAAAAAAAATCCACCAGAATTGAGGTTTACCACTGTGATCTTGAACTCTACCAAGACATCAATCTGTAGCAAAACTGGCACTTTAGGTAATACAAAATTAAGTGAATAACCCCACAATACTCATTCTGCTGTCTGTGGAGGAGACTTAATGCACCCAAAACACATCTCTATAAAATATATCTCTATTTGTCTTTAGCCTGCACAGAATAAAAGCAACATAGAAATGATATATTGTCAAATTATATGCTGCTAAATTTCATAACTATAATGTTGTGTACTGTGTGCAATGTTTCACTTCCATACATTTAGCATCATCCAAAGTTATTTATTTCTTTATTATTTCACTGGTGATAATCCTTAGGGTAATCTATGTCTACCTAATGACATGTACAATGCAGTCTTAAAAGGAGGTGAGAATGTGTTGGTATTCTTGAATTATGGTGGGATATATCTTGTGATCAGACTCTTAGGAGTTTGGTAAGGGAGTTGACCCAACTTATGAATCTGTTCAGATTTTGTAATAAAATCTTCATTAAGTTGCTCAAGCTAGTCTTCCAATGTACACGTAAAAGCATATTATGTCTTCTGCTTTTAAATAACTCCCATGTTGTAATTATAAACATTCTAGTTCTTCATGTTCCTGTTTTTCATAAATTTAATCTAGATTGAATTTTTTTGAAGTAAACAAAACTTTTAGAGAAGTTAACATATTTTGAGGAGCATAATATGCTTCAAAGAATGTGCAAGTATTTGTTTTGAGGTTTTTGTTTCAGGAGTGGTGGTGCTGGTGAAGAGTTGGTTTACTTTGAGCACTTGCATGTAGATTTTTGATCTTTGCTATATGTCAAAAATGTTTCTTGCTTACATGTACTCTATAAGTAAAAGAGAAGTCAGAAAAGTTAATATGGACTAATGAAAGTGTATGTAGGAAACTTTGATCATCTGAGACCTTTGAGAAAATTAATAAATATCAATGGAAAGCCTACTATTGATTCCACTAGATATTTATTATTTGGAATAAATAGTTTTCAAAAGCATATTATTTGGTAAACAACTGCTGTTGCAGTTATTTGTATGTCATAATATAATTCCAGATTATTGTGCTAATGGTCTATATATCATAATTATCTCCTTCCCTTTTGTTTAATACTTGTGATAATTCATACTTTTATCTTATTTATTCTCATATTTCTGTAGGCTGCTAGCTCCCCTTCAATACCATGTCCTGGTATGTGTTCAGTCTAAATGTTTAGTCAAACAGATGCACATAATAGTAAGTGAGAACAAAGAGCTGCATTTTGGGTTTTTCTGACCTTTTGGTTTTATCAAATATAAAGTTGATTAAGTGTTGATTTTTAAATATACAAGGACACTTTATTCACTATAGACCCAGTTTATCCAATGTATAGGATACATAAATACACGCACACTGCAATATATTAACTGAAACTTGATGTTGCAATATACTATCTATGTACCATCTTGAAAATATCCTGCCCAAACCTATATAACATGATTGTCATTGCTGATAATATTGCAAGTTTATCTATTTCATTTCAGCTGTAGTTGTAGAACCATCCCAAATAATGAGGTAGGGACATAATTAGTGGGAAAAGAAGTATTTTGGACAGAATATGTAAAACTCCATAATGATTTTTGGGCCTAGGGGAGAGATGAAGCGTCCAGGAAAGTACATCAGTGTAAAACGAAAAACTGCTAGGGCATGAAAAGCAATTAGGAACTTGGATACAAATGTTGAAGCCTGAGGAAGAACATTTGTCTTTCATGGTGGATTAAAATGGCTTCAGCCATTCACATACTTCCATGTTGTTTTTTGTGAATGTGGGAACTGATTACATGACACAAAAAAAATATACAGTGTGATTGAACCTAAATACTCAGAGTTGTTAGAAATAATGATGATAACACACTATAATATAAATGGGAGGTTTCTTAAAGTTTTTTTTTTTTTGAGTGCCTTCTAATTTTTTTCCTCCTGTATCTAAATTTTATGAGTATACTCCCCTTTGCTACATTTAATCTGTGGGTAAAACAGATCTTTATTTTATGTTATTTAGAAAACATCACTTTAGAAAGTATCATGAATTAAAATTAAATATGCACTGTCAGCTTGCTTGGTGGGGTTTTTGGACATTTTCTTTTGGTCGTTTTTGTGTTTTTTGTGACTATTTGTGAAGTGCTTTATAAGTATCAGTGTTAGTATTGTGGGCATCTGTGCCTTCCAGTTGCATTGTAGAGCTTATTCAAATTCTTAAAACAACTAAAAAATTATTTTTAAATGAATGAAATCTGCTTAAAGCTCGGTCCTGCAGTTAAAAAGAAGACATAGATTATTAAGAAATAAATATCATTAAGTTTGAATTATATTACAGCTTTAAGCTGTATTCTTAAATACATAATTTTGCTCTGAGGGATTGTCTAAATAAGCAATACAGATTTCAAAAGACATTTCCTGATTCGCTGGTCAATGCTCATAACCGTACAGTGGAAAGGATTCAAATAAGGGTTTTTGCTATATTTCTGAGTCTCATAACCGAGAACCTAGGAAAAAAAAATGCTACCAATAAAAAATTACAGAATTCTAAACTGATTTGCAGTGCAGAACTCCTACAGTCTGCTTCCTGAAAATTTGGTCTGTGTTATTTCAGCTTGAAACACCAAAATCAATAATCAGTTTTAGAAACCAGGATCATGCCTAAGATTAAGAAAAAACCCAGCAGACTTCCAGGTTCACTATACAGTTTGGGTGTAGGCAGAATTTTTTAGTGACTTATATCATGATTAATTTTAGTAATGCTTCTATAATTTGGAATGAGATGTATATTCTAAACCAAAATGGATAAAATGTGTAAAAGTCTACATAAATTCTTAATTTATTACAGCATTTTGGTGCAGTTGCGTCTAAATGTAGCTGAAGTTATTTACTAGCAATACTACTAGCTTGATTTTATTTTTAGAAAAAGGAATTATTTTATTTTTTTAGGACCCTAATAAAACTAAAGACTGAAAGAGGTAATGTGATGAGTTCTCCTTATATTTGTTGTGTTATTATAGGTTCTTTCATTAAAGCATGCTAATATATGTTAAATTGAGAAGACTGCATTTGGTATTTGGTGATCCTTGGCTAAGACACTGAGACTTTCGCTGCAATATTTTGCAGTGGTTTTATGATCTAAAGTAAAGAAGATGGTAAAAAATAGGAAGCATTAGAAGTACTGTAGACTGCTAGAGCTGTTGTCAGCACTCCAAATTCTCCCCCAAGGTCTGCACCATCCTGCCCACATGCCCTGAGGTCCAGGGCTAAACTGTGTCCAGCTCCAGCATGGGTACAGCTGCCTAGGAGCTGGTATAGCTGGCTTGGGTTAGGCGCTGTGAAACAGCCCTGTTGTAAGACACAGCTGTGAGCTTGTACACATGGTCTTTTCCTAAGATATGTGGTAAGGCTCTACCTTGGCCTTTGCTTTACTGATCCTAGATCACCTCACTGACCTGATGTTAGATGTGCCTCATCACTCTGGATTAGTCTAGTGATCACAGGGATGTGATTTTTTACCCTGAATTCATCCAATTTAGGTTCATGATATACAAATGTCTATTTGATAAATATTTTCTTATTTGCAATTCTGTACCTCATTAATAGGAAAGAAAAGAATTGGTTTCTATTAAAATTTAATTTGGCCTCGTGTCTTTACTGCAGAGTGTAATTATGGCCCACTATAACACTTTTTTTTTTTTTTTTTTTTTAGTTTTGTGACACTAAAAGACTTATGCTAGTGTTGAGGTTTGTGTAAGAAGAAAAGAAACCAACAACAACACACATAGAATCCTCCAAAGCCTGGATGTGCAACATACAAAATCTTTCAGCTTACTAGAATTTGCCAAGTTCTTAAAGGGGAAAAAATTGTAAAAGGCTTTCTGGACCTTAGGCACTGACATACGCTTTCTTTCTGTAGCCATGGGCAGTTAACAACTGCAGGTCCTCAATATCCCTTTTCCCTTCAGTGCAGTTTTTCTCTCTCACACTGCAGGATAAAGGATGGATTTCTTGAGTGGTTATCTTCCCTTATGAGGGCGCTGTGTAGCAGGGTGCTTTCTTTTCTCTCTATTGTATGTTTATCTAAGGAAGGAGGAGACCTGTTCCTGTTAATTAGAGAGAACAGATAATACTTTCTATATACAGTAACTTGAGAACAGAAATAATCCATTTCATGTGGATGCCTTTTTCTTTATTTTATTTTTTTTTTGTTAAAGTGTTTCAGCTACTTTCAGCTATGTCAGGGTCTCTGCCAAAGTTGCTATAGAGGAACAAGGCTTTGAAATGCTCTAAGAATTCTGGTACTGCTTTTAATAAATGAAAATAGCTATCAGTAATGCATTAGTGCATTACAGGACTTTCAAATCACTGCACCCAGACTGTGATGAATCACAGTATGAAGTGAGAATAAATGTGCTGAAAAACACAGTGAGAGTCTGTTTGCTCTTGCCATGTTAACTTCAACTGAAAATAGTGTTTTAGAAATGTGGAAGCTCTTACCTTAATTTTCAAGATATGCTATTGAAAAGGGATTGTAAGTCACCTAATCTAAAGCTTCATTGTAATGATCAACCTGTCCTCTGATACTGTTCATAAATTGATCAAATTTCCTTTATAGCTTTAATCCTGAAACCTTTGTGCTATGTACACATGTCTAAAGTATCTTCCCAACTATAGACTTCATATCTTTGTGGCCACAGTACAGCAAGGAGAGTACTAGGAATTAATTCCTTTGTGTTGCAATAGCACTACAGAACATGATATTTCCTTGTTCATGCTGGTATCCTGTTCTCTTTCAAGTTCATAGTAAAATCCTTAGAAACAGAATTGTGATATAGTTTCTCCTTCATTGTCAGTTGTTCATCAGAAGGAATTTGATAGATACTGATTTACACATTCTGAAACAAGTTCTGATATGGACAGCACACTTAATTTTGGACACTCATGAAAACAACTTGCCTGCAGAACACACTGCACATGAACCTTTTGACTGAGTTGATTTTTTTCTGATATCAGAAAAATCTGGTTAAATACTTAAAGTAGTAGTTTAGTACCGTGACTGATAAATGACCAGTGGCATTGCATCATCTATTAATAGTGCATGCTACA
Source organism: Turdus rufiventris (assembly GCA_013186435.1). Taxonomy (NCBI): domain Eukaryota; kingdom Metazoa; phylum Chordata; class Aves; order Passeriformes; family Turdidae; genus Turdus; species Turdus rufiventris. Next base: position 7,519,286 of record PYHW01010620.1, on the reverse strand, counting down.
CGACAGTAAGGTGACTAGACCCTAAAAAAATAATTGTGATCTCCACAATAGCTAATTAAAATTACAAATTCATAGTGGAATGTATTTCCTACATCCTTGAGTACAAATGATTGTCTTCCCAAACCCCGCATTATTTAACAGAGGAAAGCCATTTGCTGAATTTGCCAAAGTAATATCTTAAAAGCAACCAAAATGCCTTTTCATAGGAATACTGTCTCAATGTAACAAAATATTCTACACTAAGTATATACAACTGACTTGATCTTGTAGCTTAGCTTGGACAATTTTTCATTTGGGAACGGATTCTTTCTAAATACGGAAAATTAATATAATGCAATATTTTCTGTGTGACGTTAAAAGTGGTTCTGTTGTTCTTGGCTTAATCATTATTGGTTGTACAAAAAAAGCAATGACAAAAAAAAATCACTGTAGAAATTACTGACCAAACAAAAAAACCAAAAAAAAGGCAACTGGAAAGCAATTAAGTATATGAAACCATTGTAAGGATTATGAAGGTTGTCGATTACTCTGGGTTATGCTGCTCCATAAAACTGATTTTTATCTTCATGTCTGTAACCATTTCAGGAAAAAAACCAAAAACCTCCTGTAAAACCTCCTGAGTAGTTTCTATGTTTTGAAGAATATAACAATCCCTGACTGGGTAGTATAATTTCTCCCATACATTCATTGCTTTTCTGTCAGAAAAGTTAGACAACTGGTGCGCAAAATGTTCTTTCCTACTTAACCCCTGCCAACAGCGGTACATACTGTAGAAACTACTTGATGATGTCAAAGGAAAGCTCTTTGATGTAAAGAACATCCTATTTATGATCTCCTTTTTAATTTTGCACAATCTCCTGCAAACTCTTAAAAAAATTTCCCTCTTTCGAAAAGATTTGGTAATACTAGAAATATGAAATCTCATAGTAACTCATTTTCTGTGTTAATGCAAACCACATCTCTTCCCAGGATATTTATGGTGTCTTCTTAGCTCAGCATTGGTCTGACCAAAAGTATGTGGTCTATTTTAGGTGCTGAAAGAGGAACTGAGGGAAGAGAGATTGATTGCAGGTTCAAAGGTAGAAGCCCAGGAAATTAGTTCAGAATAGATGAAATACCTATTAAGTACAGCTAGTTCTCTTGCTTCAAACATCAATTAGAGATTTAATGTTTTCCCTAGAGACTGAAGTAGTTTTATTTTGGGTGCATTGATCTACTGCAACTGTATACAATTAACTAATACTGGATGAGTAAGCATCAATGTAGGTAAAATTTATAATTTCTATCTTCAACAAGCAAATAGGAAACACAAGTAAACATGACCTGTTAATTTAATGTTTAGATTAGTAAATGTAATATAATCATTAACACAGGGTAATATTTATGTTTGAATGCTTAATATTTATTTCCATTATTTTCGTATTTCCATTTTTTTTTTATAATTCAGTCAAGGAGAAATAAATATGCTGGAACAAAATTAAATACACCAAAAATGTGGAAGAAGTCATTAAATGGCTTTTGAAAAATTACAGTAAATTTTCCTAATGTTGTAATTTTAAATATTAGAATTGCCATACAATGTTAAGCTTCATTACACAGAACTATAATTTTTAATATGTGTGGGTCTTTTGTTTTTCAGCATAGAAATAAAATTCACATAGATGTCATTGAGCACTTTAAAATTGCTGGAAAAATATCTGTCAGTCACCTGTATCTCTGTAGCCTTTTATGACTGTAACTAAGAATTTTCTTTGGTTTAGAATTTGAGATTTGAAGTTGTATTCTTTCTCTCAAAATACTTTGTCACTATTCCATATTTTTAATAAATTTGTTTTATATTTAATGTAAGTGAAGTTCTCTAGTAAAATGTACATATCAATACGGGAACTCTCTTTAACATTTTTTAGTCTTTTTAATATGGAGGAAATTACAGACTTTTTAGTTCAGCCTCTTTGTTGCTTGTTGCTAAGAAGAGAGCCACTAGCACATATCTCTATGTTCAGATAGTTGGCCTCAGCTTATTTACCTTAGCTGATATATATACATATATATATATATATATACATATATATATATAGCTATTGACTATAATTAGGAATTTTTTTATGTAGATGAGAAAAACATAAGATACAAGAAACATGCCTCACATTCCTGCTAAATATTTGTGTTTCTTAAATGTTAAATAAGAATTTATTTTTATGAAACACTGACTTCAAAACTACAATGAAAGAAGAATATAATTTCATTGAAGTTTAATTTCATTTTAAGTACAGTAATTTCAGTTTTATTTTGGAGGACAGGTGTCTGCTGAGAAAGGCAGGAGCTTCTCTTTGAAATG
>PYHW01010620.1:7449100-7516577 GCA_013186435.1 Turdus rufiventris | reverse complement strand
AGTAATTTTATCAGTCACACAGTGGGACTCAGTGGGCCATTAGAAGAAAATGACTCTTGGAGGAAGGATGGGTTGTGAAAACATAAAGAACAATGCCCCACCTGGTTTCAGTGGATGGCCCATTAGCAAAACATCTCCTGTGGAGATAAGGATCACTGCCCCCACCCTCAACAGGTGGTGATAGAACAGGTACCTTTTATCACACTCTGTATTGTAACTCAAGACAGTTGCCTACACCCGGGAGTGCGGCTTATAATCAGGTATGGTTTATATATGGACAGAGAACGAAAATTTGCCGACACCCGTGAGTGCGGCTTATAACCTGGTGCGGCTTATAATCGTGAAAGTACTGTAATTTCAGGCTAAAAATTTTGTCATGCTATGATTATACAGTTTTCTGTATGTAGATTAATTTGCTGTGCAAATTTTGATATACATGCTCTATACTGACAAAAATATTTAGACTTTACTTTTCACATGAAGTAGTTGGCCTATGAAGCTTTTTTTCCACTGTTCTTCTCAACAGTCTATTGGATTTTCACTTACAAGTGGAAGTAGTGGTTTCCGTGCACCAATATTTTTAATATTACTGTTCTACAGAAACTGTGAGCAAAGTGTTGTTGTCGCAAGGAAGAGGAGAATTCAGGGCACCATACTGTTAAAGAAAATAGTTTATAGTAACACTATTTGCGTTGATACAAAAAATGCTTAAAGAACCTTAAAGTAGTTTTGAAGCACATATACTTTTTATTTCCTCCAGTGCTCATCTTTTTAGTATTACCCACCATGGTAGGTTTAGATTGGGTTTTGGGAAAACTCTCTTTACTCAAAGGGTGACCAAACATTGCAGAGGCTGCCCAGGGAAGTGGTTGAGTCACCATTCCCGAAGGTATTTAAAAGATGGGTAGACCTGGTTAAGCATTAGCTTGACAGTTGGACTTGATTATCTGTAGGGCCTTTTCCAGCCTAAATGATTCTGTGATTTAACTCCTACTTAAAGTAGAAGATTCCTCACTGTGAAGAAATGACTGTTGAAATCATAGATCAAATAGATCAATACTACTGCCAGTATTCACAGAATCAAAGAATAAGCTGAGTTGGAAGGAACCCACAAGGATCATCAAATCAAACTCCTGGCCCTGCACACAACAGCCCCAACAATCACACCGTGTGCCCAAGAGTATTGGCAAGCACTTCTGGAACTCTCTTAGGCTTGGTGACGTGACCATGCAGCTGTAGACTGTGATGAGATTTCCCTTCAGTCTTCTCCCGGCTGAAGAGATCAAGTGACCTCAGCCATTTCTCTCTCAGCTTTCCCTCAAGGGCCTTCACCATCCTTGTTGCCCTCCTTTGGACACTCTCTAGTAGCTTAGTATCTTCCTTATATTATAGTGTCCAAATCTGCCCCCAGCACTGGAGTGAGGCTCCCCCAGCTCAGAGCAGAGCAGGACAATCCCTCCCTTGCCTGGCTGGCCATGCTGTGCCTGATGCCCCCCAGGACAGGGCTGGCCCTCCTGGCTGCCAGGGCACTGATGACTCGTGTTCAGCTTTTTGTTGACCAGGATCCCCAGGTACCTTTCTGTGGCACTGCCTTCCAGTATTTCATTCCCCACTCTGTTCATATTTCCAGGGCTGCCCATCCCATGTGCAGAATCCACCACTTTTCTTTGTTAAACTGCATATGATTGGTGACTACTGAGTCCTCTGGTTTATCAAGGTCTCTTTACAGGGCTATCTGCCTTTGATGGAGTCAACAGCTCCTCCAGGTTTTGTATCATCTGTGAACTTACTTAGTATCCTTTCTGGTCCTGTGTCCAAGTCTTTTAATGAAGATGCTGAAGAGCACAGGTGAGAGGAATCCTGTGGAAGCCCACCAGTGACAAGTCACCATCCTGATGTCACCCCGTACACTCTTAACTGTTTACATCTGACCCATGAGCTAAAGCATCCATATATATTATACATTAACATGCTGAGCTGTTGTTCTTGGAGAAGTTATATTCTGTGAGATAAGAGACTGAAAGATAATGTGTGCGGTATTTAGCTATTGTACTTGCATATTTCAGAAAACATACAAGTGTGTGATTTGACAAGAGAAACATGCATAGTAACAGGATTTATTTTTTTAAACATTATTATTTTGCCTTTAGAAGCCTATATTTAGCAGAGAAAAAAATTGTAATTTGACAACCTGAATTATTAATAAAATTGAATGTTTTTTGAGAAGTACAGTATTTTCACGACCACAAGGCACACCGGACTATAAGGCGCACCTCCGGGAGCCAGCAAATTTTGCAACTTTGTAATTTATATAAGGCGCGCCGGACTATAAGGCACACTCTTTTTTTTTGCAGTGAGGAGCTACGCTGCGCACAACAGAGTAATGAAATAGTAATGGAATCATGCAATCGAAGGGTTTACTGGCAGGTGCTCAAATTGCGAACATTTTTCACAGATTGGCGTAGCCTTTAAACGCAGCCCCAAGTGCCCTCCTCATGCCGGGGGATTTGTCAATCTTGCCTGCCCGCAGTGCTGGCTGGCGAGGCGCAGCTCAGGGCAGCTGTGGCTCATGGCAGTTCGGGGCAGCTTGGGGCTACTGCGGCTTGTGGTTTAGGGCTTCTGTGGCTGCCTCCTCCCCTGCATGGCTCGTGCTGGACTGGTGGCAGTGGCCCCCTTCTTTCCTGTGCGGTTAGCGCCGGGCTGCCAGTGGCGGTGGCGTCTCCCCTTGTCCCTCCCTGCGTGACTCGCTCCGGGCCAGTGGCAGCGGCTCCTTATGTCACCGATGTGGTTAGCGCTGGGCCAGCGGCGGCGGCTCCCTCCTTCATTCCCCATGTGGTTAGCGGCGGTCCGGAGCCGGTGGCGGCAGCTCCCTCTGTCCTTGCGCACTTAGTGCCGGGCCAGTGATGGCTCCCTCCCTCCTTCCCCGCACAGTTAGCGCCAGGCCAGCGGCGGCGGCTCCCTCCCTCCCTCCCCGCACGGTTAGCACCGGTCTGGAGCTGGTGGTAGCAGCTCCCTCCCTCCTTCCCCGTGCGGTTAGTGCCGGTCTGGAGCCGGCGGTGGCGGCTCCCTCCATCCCCGCGCGGTTAGCGCTGGGCCAGCAGTGGTGGCTTCCTCTGTCCCCGTGCAGTTAGCACTGGTCCGGAGCGGCGGTGGCTCCCTGCTTCCTTCCCCGCGCGGTTAGTGCCAGGCCAGCGGCGGTGGCTCCCTCCCTCCTTCCCCACGCGATTAGCACCAGTCCGGAGCGGCGGCGGCTCCCTCCCTCCTTCCCCACACAGTTAGCGCCGGTCCAGAGTCAGCGGCGGTGGCTCCCTCCCTCCTCCTGCAGCACCACCCCCCCATTGTGGCTCGCACTTCCGGGTTTGCAAATTTCACAACGTTGTCCATTATATAAGGTGCACTGGACTATAAGACGCACTTCCATGTTTGGACCGAAATTTTAGTCAAAAGAGTGCGCCTTATAGTTGTGAAATTACTGTACTAGATGTAGTATTCCATACTCCGAATTGTCTGAAATCCTACTTTCTGAGGCATTCATTAAATGACTATTAGCAGATGGAGATAGGAAATGCACATTTATTAAGGGTTTTTTTAACATAAAGTTCTCATTGTTTTCGAATGTAAATATGAATTTTAATATATGTTTATGTGACTGTATGTATAAAACATATCTGTATGTTGGAAATAAATAATTTTCTGGTTCAAATAAAAGGAGCAGCATCAGAGCTTTTTGAGACAATGAATGCAGAGTATCATAGGCTATTCCCTATCGTCCCCTACTCTATTCTAGGTGCTTAAGTGCCAGGCTCCTAAGTACTCTTACTTGGCTGGATAGTGGCCAAGAAAATACATTGCTTCTTGTATTTTGAAACCCCATTGTAGGAAGAGGCAACTCTAATATATTGACTCAAGAAACCGTATGAGTAGAAACTATGAAAGCTATTTCAGGTCCACAAGCAAAAAAAAAAAAAAAATTAGTGTATCGCATATATGTACTGTCAAAAAATAGATGGCCTTGCTTATGCTTATATAGATTAATAGGATAGTTAGACATAACTTAAAATTACTAATCTGCAGTTTACAGATTTATTATTTCCCATCATTTTACACTATCAAAGAATAAGAAAAGGAAGAACTGAATCTGGTTTTGCTGCTTAGTAACATGCCTAGAGTGATGTTTGCTTATTGTCTCATGTTAAGTGAGAGCTGCACCATACATATTATTTGGATATCTTCTGGGTATTTTTGCTATAAAGTTGTCTCAAATCATAAAGTTGTCTCAAATCTAGTTTTTTTGTCAAAACTGGTTATCAGCATTTCATATTTGTCTCTTTCAAACTTTTGAGACTGAATCTTTTTGTTATCCGCACTAATGTCAAATACAGTTGTTGAATATTCTTTGCCTTAAGACTACCTGCAAATTCTACAGACTGAATAATTGCACTGCTAATTTCTCCTCCCTGGACTGTGGTATTTTAGAGGAGGTGATCGATATTGTGTAGCCAGTTCCAGAGAGGATTGTATCCATGATCTCTGAGTGTGCCATGATGACATTTCCTGAGTAATTTTTCAAGTCATTCTTCATGCATTCTAATATGCTCGTTGCTTTCTTAATCATACCCAAACACAGAAAATTAACGAAAAAATCAATATTGCTTCTCTGCTTTCTAGTCAGTTAATTTAGATTACTTTGAAGTGTGTTAGTAATCTAAACTTTTCCTCTATTAATTTTCAATTGACTGTATCATTGCCTATGATTTTGTCACAAAATATAGTGAACTAACATGATTATTTTCAGGGAAATTTTGAAATGGTTTTTCTGACCCTTCTATACTGTGAAGCTGTTTATCAAATGTTTTAAATAATTTTTAAGGAAACAAATATCCCACCAAAAAAGGCAAAAAGTGAAGAATTTTCTTTTTTTAGGGAAGTACTCTACAGGTACTGCCAAGTACATGCTTATTATTCATATGCTGTGATGAAATCCATTTAAATTTTAAACCTTTAGATTAAATAACATCCCTGTTTTAAAAGATTTACTGTTTTTTGAATGATAAACCTGTTTCGAGATCACTGTTGGAAAACTAGCAAAATACCAAATGTTCAGTGTTGCTTTTTATGGAGTTTACCTACCTAAAACACGCAAAACTGTTTGGAAATAGTGTCAACTATCCAAGTTCTGTGAGGTGACATGTGAATTGTTTTAAGATGTTAGTTCTAGGACATATGTTTATAAATATAATTTGCTGCATTTGTATCTATTTGACTATTTATTTTTCTCTGGCAATGAAGATTTAGTTTTTTGGTATTGAGTTTTTTCACCTCCTTAGTATTTAGTGCAAGTTAGCTGGCCCTCTAGAAGGGAATACTTTTTGAAAGCAGTTTCTGCTTAAATATTTCCACAATTGTATGGTTACAGACTTCTTTTATTCAAGCTGATTGATTCTCCATTGTAAAATTAATTGAACCTGAATACACCTACTTCTTAGAGAGTGAAAATCTAAGGGAAAAAAAAGGAATAGAACTCTTGGTCATTTTTTTGTAGTTCTATTTTCTTTGCAGTATTTATATACATGTATTCTTCCTCAAAATATTGTGAAGTTGACATACAAAGACAACAGTTGTGATCCTATGACTTAACAAATGATAAAATTTTAGGCAAGAATATAATACCTTGAGCAAAGATAAGGAATATCTCATAGTTTAAACATTAATTGATTTTTTTTTTTTAAATTTTAGAATGATTGTGCTTACTCAGACTTTTTTTTGTGGCTATTTATAGCCGTGTTCATATGTTCCCTGCAGAATCCTGATTAGGCAAGTATATTTTAAGAGCAAAAACTGCCTGTCCTTAAAGAAGACTGTACCTGTCATTGAGACAACCAATTTTGCAGCTAATGTAAAAACTTCATAGGGATAGATTATAAAAAGAACGAAGATTCTTGTGATGACAGAGCATTCCACTAATATATCAAACCTGAAACTAATGATTAACTCCATTCTTTATTGGATAATTTTAATGACTTTTAGTATAGCTTCAAGACATAACACATACAGTCATTTTCAGATTTCTCATTTTTATAGCCATCAGCAGACTGTATCTTAATGGCATTCTGAAAAAGAATGATAAAGGAGTTAGAAAGGTGGCTAAAATGGATTTCTTTACCCAAAAACTGTAGTATATGTAACTGCAGTCTAAGAAGGTAAAAAAGCACAAACCAGAGTAAAAGTCAAATGTCCATGATTTAGAAATGCCCTATGTGATATAAGAACGCATACAGTAAGATGGAGTGTTGCACAGATATATCACTTCAGCTATATAATGTAATTTACTCTCCATAGGTTTTATTAGCTTAAACAGATTATTTTGAATACTAAAACATGAGTAAATTTAAACACAAGTATTTTTTCTTCCAGTTGTGAAATTAACAGGTGTGTTCACACCATGTTCAGGTGATGCCCACTTCCACTGACCAGGCTTTCTTTAGTTTTCCTCTTCTCACCATAATATCTCCTAATCAAAATAATTTACATTTTAATCCTCTGACCTTTCCTCTTTTCACAGTTTTAACTCTCAGCACAATGAATCTCTGGTGGTTGAGGTGTTTGGTGTTTGGTTTGGGGTTTTTGAGGGAGGGTTTCTTGTGGGATGGGTTAATTATTTTGCTCTATTTTATTTTGTTTTGCATTTCAAACATGTTCAAATACCCTGAGATTTTAAGATAAGTACCTAGAATGAGCAGACACCTAATCCACTGGTCTGTTTCTCCAAAATTACCTATGTCACTAATTCATAAGAAAGATAAAATTTGGTACTATGTGCATATGGACTAGTGTTATTTCTCAGTCAGGAACATCAGATATATTCTATCTCTGCTTCATTCTCTATATTCAGTTTATAGAAGGGAGATCAAGAAGGTTATGTCAATACTAACACAGCAGTCTATTGGCTGTATTTTAATAAAACCTTTCTTTTTTATGCCAGTAAAAAGAAGTGATATCAATGAAGAAACATAGTAGGAATTAGAAGAAAATTATTAGATTATTATTGGTGTGTTCTTTGGAGGAGAATAGTTGAATCAGTGGCAAACAATTCACCTAAGTTCATGTTGAGAATGATAATGTGTGATTGAATGAATCAATGCTGTATTTTAAACAGAGTTAGGATACAGGATTTTACCTATTTATATGTTATTCAAGTGGTGGAAATCTGCTAACTCTATTGCTTCCTGTCTTCCCCCCTAATCTTGCTACCCCTTTTAAATTTAAAGAAAATACCTGGATTTCATTCTCCAAAAGCAGAACTACTGTTCTACCTTGTTATAATGCACTTGTCCATAAAATGTCGCTTTTTTTTTTAAATTATGTTCTGTAAAAAATCAGATGACTTTGACTTGATTTGATTGCTTCTAAGTTGAACAATGTGTAGGAAAATCCTCCTTAGCTGTGTGACTTAAATACATCCAGGGAGTAGCCCTCATCAAGTCCTTACAGTCACTCTTAAGGATGGAAAGAAGAGGAGCAGATTTTTCCTTGTACTTCTATTAAAAATGTATGAATTTAAATCTGGTAGGAACTGGAAACTGAACATGGAATTACTGTTCTCTTTCCAGGCTGAGTTCTACAACAGTTTCAGGGATATGTTAAGAGTTCTACAGAAAGAGGTTATTCTTTTCTCCTATTCTATCATTTTATCCTGTTCTCATTCTTAAAACCCAAAAAAACCAACAGAATGTTTTCATGAGTTAGATTTAAAAACCAAACATTGCTGCCAAAAAGAAGTTTGAGAATAGGTGTTTTGCAAACCTTCCTGAGACTACTTTCTTCAAAAAAATTTAAAATTTTCTTCTGAATTCCTAACTTTGTCTTTAGTGCAGAAATGAAATTGCATCAAAGTTTAGGAGAACCTAGAAGAAAACAATAGATATTCTGAATTAGCATGTAATCAATATAATGCCCATTACATTTATTAAAACTAAAAGTAAGTGTAGAAATTGCCATTTACTTGGTAATAAGCTTTAGCTGATACAGAAAGACTGAAAAAATAATTGCAGAAAGATCAGTAAAGGGATGCTGGTGATAGAGGAGGCAAGTGACCAAGACCTGTGTTGGGTAAAATAGTTTGGGAGAACATGAATACAGACAAAAACTCTGTGGAAACTTCAATTTTTTCATGCGAGGTTATTACCTGACAGTATTGCAAAATTTGCTTTAGCTTTTCCTGTATGTACATTCGCTCTGCTGTGTGATATTTGCTCTTTCATTTGGATTTTTTCCAAATGCAATATATGAATCCTGATAGTTTTCACAGAATTAATATTTTGGTTATTTTTGTTCTGAGAAGTGGTCTCCAATTTATTCTTGTTTGTCTCTCTTTCTGCTTCCTTAACTATCACAGATCTCATATCTATTAAAACCCACAAAATAAATATTTTTAGCTCTGATTTTTTGAACCTTTTTCTAATACTTTCTAGGTATTTTTAGACTACCTAAGTATTTTTCTAAACTCATTAGTAGTTCAGCTCTTAAATTGTGTTTGTTTTGGTGGAAGACTTCTCCTGTTTTTAAATATCTGGATCAGAATATGCCAAGAAATGAACAGCAGATGGAAATGTACATTGAGATCTAGCCCACTGTCTAAATTTGAGGCACCTATGTTAAGAGTCCTAAACTTTAATATCTTTTAAAGGCACTCTCTTTCCATTTCTTGATATAGGGAATTTAGATGCTCAGTTTACACTCCCTCATATAGTAACAGTGGTGTTAAAGCATACTATATAATACAAAAATTTCTGCCTCGTTTCTATTAAATCACATGTTTAGGAGTTTTAGCCCTAAATTTGGTTTTTTATGTGCTCCATTTTTGTGGTAGGTAAGAATTTTGTTATTATTTTCTGAATACAGTAATTTCCATTCTGTATGGATGCAGTTCATCAATTAAATAATTAACGCCATTTTTTTTGCCAACAGTTTATTTTCGTACTTGCTGGATTTTACTTCTTGTGGCAGCAGTTGCCATTGCTAGACCCTAAACCCTGGTTTTGCATGTAGATGTGTGTATATGTGCATGTATGTGTACATACATATTTATATCCCCCTGCAAAGGTCACACTCCTGCCTATGTGACAAGCGTTCATTGAAAAAGGGACATGATTTTAGCATATCATCTCTACAAATGCATTAATTACCACATGTCTGTGCATGCCATAACTGCATCCACACTAAAATGCTATTGCTTAGCTTACAATAGCTCTTTCCTAAAAAATGTACAGTAACTTCACGACTATAAGACGCACTGGATTATAAGGCGCGCTTCCGAGTGTCGGCAAATTTCAGAACTTTGTCCATATATAAGGCGCACCGGACTATAAGGCACACTTTTTTTTGCAGTGAGGATCCGCACGCAACAAAGTAACGAATTAGTAACGGAATCGCGCAATCGCAGGGTTTACTGGCAGGTGCTCAATTTGCAAACATTTTTCACAGATTGGTGTAGCCTTTAAGCGCAGCCACAGGCGCACTCCCCTGCTCATGGCTAACACTTTTGGGTTGATTCGGGGTGGCATGGGGCTCCCACGGCACTAGGGGTGCTGCGGCATGGGTTCCTGCGGTGCCAGGGCTGTTGTGGCTCGGAGCAGCCATGGTTCCCACTTCCAGGTTGACAAATTTCTGAACTTTGTCTATATATAAGGCACACCAGATTATAAGGCGCACTTCCCTGTTCAGACCAAAATTTTAGTCAAAAGAGTGCACCTTATAGTCGTGAAATTACTGTAATTTTACATAGTTTGAATTTTGGCTAGCCAGACCTCTCCTACTCAGTTGCAATTAAATCAGTGTTATTCTTTTCTAAAGCCAACATGTGTCCTAGTCTTTTCACTAAGTTTTGCCTAGGGATATACATTCACCCAGGGTGAGATATCTATGAAGTACAGCCGGGTTCAGAGGGAGAGGAGAAGCTCCTCCTGTATGTCTTTTCTGATGAACCACTGAAAGCAAGCAGATGTAGAGCTTAAGTTCTTGATAAGGTAGGTGTGTGGTGACACCTTTACCAACAGTTCCAGGGGTGAAGGTATGAGCATTAACATCTTTGAAATGGGTCCGCATGTCTCTACTAACTACAAGCTGCAGGTTTCTTACAGAGCCCACACAGCTTGGTTCCTGAAATGGGCGTGTCTGCACAAGCCTGAACTTGTGAGCTTTGGGGTACAATTACAGGTTCAAGCAGGCATATGTGATAGGCTGTTTGGGAAGGCTGGACCTTCCCTGTGCCTCAGCCAGTGGGGAAAGGGAGAGGGCACCATGCAGCTGGGAGTTTGAGATGAAAGGAGGCTGCACCCTCCAAAACATGGAGAGAGGAAACCTCTCAGATGTGTGCCCCAGTGAACACTCTTCCTTTATTCAAATAAAGTTGCAGGACTCCTCTGTCTTCTTTACAGAATCTGGCTTTTTGTAGTGTGATTTTCCATACATTCTTTTCCAAGACTCTGCTGCCAATAGAAGGCAATGATTTTTTAAATTTTGGGGGGTATTCAGATAAATAAAAGATATGATGATGAAAATGGCCCTATTTATAAACACTATGATTAGTAAGGAATTGGCTCCCCTGAACTCTTAGAGTTTTGCTTCCTTGGAGCTGTATATCCCCATCATTTGCGCTGTTTGCTGAAGGGCAGGTGTTGAGAACTCCATCTGTGCAGGTATCTTAGGCTGCAGGCTGAGCCCTGTCTGGTGAGAGCAGAGACCAGAGGCTGAGGCCCTACCACAGAAGTATCTGATGTTGGGAATGTAACTAAGGGACCCTCGTGAGAAACTGGGAAGCTTCCTCAACAGCGAGCAGCATGACTTTTATCCTTACTGCAAGCTTTCTTATATTCATGACAGAAACCTTTTTACAGTTGTCTGGTATTGTATTGCATGATACTTTCAATTTTAAATAAAAATATATATACATTTAGACAAAAAAAAAATCATTTCTGATCATTTAGATAAAACAGATCATAGAATCTTTCTGAGTTCTATTTAAACTGAGGTGTTCATATTAAGATTTGAATATTAAGGAAAGTATTAAATTATAGAATTATAGACTATCTCAAGTTGAAAGGGGCGCATAAGGATCATTGAGTCCAACTCTCCATCTTGAGCTAACTAATGATCTAAAAATTGTCAATACTGGATATTCTGCCAGGTAGCATTATATGCAACTGCCACTGTCTCCATCACTGTTCTCATCTCTTCTTATCTTGGATGCCATCCTCCCCATATTGTATGGGTAGTTGGACTGGATCCAAATGATCTGGTCCATGTAATTGTTTTTGTCGTCCTTATTTTTGGTCAGTTATTTATTCTTCAATCTCTTCAACATAAGTCTGAATATTTTAGAAGCCAAATCTGGGTCTAACTTGAAAAAAAATCATACACCAGGCAACCACACACCCTGACATTTTGATTGTTTCTGTTGTCAGATGGGAGACTTTCTCTGTGGATCTTGTTTTGTGACTTCAAAATGGGTGTAGTCAGCTGATGGAAAAATGTAATTACTGTCCTTAAGATAATTTATCACCAAACTACATTTGTGACATCAGCCATTATGAGGTCTAATGCATGTAATTGGCAAATGTGTTTGCATCGCATACTTTATTCTAATTATCTACCATATTGCTGCTGACAGCCTTTCAGCCCAGATGAATGCTTTTTGCCAAGAGCTAATACTACTTTAGTCATACATGGATGCATTGTAGAGAAGATACAGAGTAAAAATTTGCAATGTTTTTTTACTGCTCAGGTGTCTAGTCACCAGTTCTGAATAGTGAGGCTTTGACATGCATCAAGTAGATGCATGACGGTTTGACAATGTCACTTCTGAGGGTTTGTAGAATACACTAGAAGAGGACCATTGAAGTAATGAAAGGTTACTATGTGCTCTGAAGCACTGAATGTAATTCATGCAAGGCAAATCTTTATACATTAAACCACTGAAGAAAAGTGTTTTACTTAAGAAACTATTAGACATTTTCTCTCATGTAGTAAGATTACACTTGGTCAGTATTCATGCAAGAGGACAATGAACGTTAATTTCATGAGTTAGTGAAGGCCATAAGAGACTTTCTAAAGCCATTAAATAGTCAACATACCTACTACAGCGACATCATGTCAAACCATAAAGGGTAGCCTGTCAGTCTTGGTGAACTAAATAATGATGTACTGTTGGATGTAGGCGAAGGTCTTCAATTATAAAGATAAAATAACTAGTGGTAGTGAGACCAGGATGTTTATATTTGGTGTCTTGGTTATAATTAATTCACCCTAAAATCTTTAGAGGAAAAGTTCATGAAACACAATATTACGTATTGAAGTGGTTGCTCAGTTCAGATAATAGAAATATGTTGGAAGTGTAAATTGCATTAAATTGATGCAAAACAGTAAACATTAAAACATGAAAACTAAACATTAAGACAATTTTTATAGCGATTTGGACCTAAGAAAATAGGTCTTTTGTTACAATAATTTCCAGTGTTCCTTTTTTCCTATATATTATTAAGGCATATTTTCTCCTTCTAACAGAGTTCCTTAAAAATTCTTGCTATACATGATAAAAATCAGTCTAAATTGTATATTTTGATTAAAGCAAAGTCTTACTTCATAATTTGAAGTTGCTGTTGAAATTTGAATTTGCTGTTAGTTTCAAGCATATTTTAAAATGCTTTTCACCATATTCTTCTTTGCAATTTGCAATAATCAAAATCTTAACTTTGATAAAATAAAACTGTTTCATTTTCATACACTTTTTAGATTCAGTAGCTAAAAGGCAGCTAGAATACTACTTGAAATATGTTGTCCATGGTAGATGGAGTACTCTAGGTTTGTTCAGTCATACCTGGATTTTATTAAAAATCTACAAAAAAAAGAAATGGCTAGAAACTTTCCTCCTGTTTTTATAAAAGGTTTAATTTACAGAAACATATTTAGTTTTAATAAGCTCTAAGAGTCAAGAAATAAGGATTGTTAATTTTTTTTTCCTGGGTGTTGGGTAGCAAGCCTTTTCTCCAAGTTCTCATGTCATGCTTATAATAAGATATTGATTAAATTGCTATTGCTTTAGCTCTCTTCCTGGGCAGCATTAACTACATCATAAAATCATATCATCATTAAGTCTGGAAAAGAGCTCTAAGGACATGAACTCTTTTATGGTTTCATCTCCACATATATATACATGTTTCTTAAAACATGCATGTTGTTTAAAAGCTCTTCAGTATATTTTTATAGTATGTGTATATGTGCGGTATGTAGGCTTCCAGAGACCTCAATATGCCATATGAAGAATTCAGAAAGTGTGATGTTTAGCTGTGCAGCAGTAAAGATATATGATTAGATTCTTCATAAATAGAATATTTGATATTTTCAAGCAATTAAAGTGAATTTACTTTTCACCTTAAGATGACAATTTTTTTTCAGGCTCATGCTTCTTCACAGCATTTTGTCATAGATCTTATTGGAAGTTAGCTTCATCTTTTTCATCTTTTTGCCATAGTCATTGACCATAATTTTTCTTGAGATATCGTGTTTTTTATAACGTACACTGTACAAATAAGCTGCTAGAAAATTAAATAATATCTTTCATATTTTAAAAGGCAAAAATGATAGCAATAATAAATAGGATTTTATAAAACTCTGAAAATGTGTTACTTACTCTGCAAATGATACATCTGTAACCAAATGAAACATGTTTGTAGGTTTCCTTAATTATCTGCATGGAAAGCAATTGAAAAAAATTGTAAGAAATCATCAAAGTAGGTATTTATAAGAAATCTAAGCATTTTTTTTTCATTTTGCTAAAATAAATAGGAACTATTTTAGAGTTTTAAATGACACAGGTTCTCAATTAGACATCTGCTTATTGTACAATGTGATCCATAACTTGTGTGGATCTGAAATGTGTCCATTTCAGGTGTCCATTCCAGCAATACCTATTTGCAAAGGAATTTAACTTTCCATCTGTTTTAAATATATAATAACCATATTACATAGTTTATAGGGCACTGAGGTTGGTCTGGTATGATCTGCTCAGGCAGGAAGAAAAAGCTTCTACAAATACCTAGTCCACAACTTTTCTGGGGACACAGTTAAGGCTGACATTGGACCTTGCTTTTTGCTTCTTGTAAAGAGGAGCATGGCAGCAACTGCCTTCAAGTCATCAGAGACATTTCAAAAAGGACAGGCAGTCTCACAGAGACACCTGCCAGCTCCATGACCACCTCTGGGATGCCATGCACCAGGGCCATGAACTTATGTAAGTCTCAGTGGGTTAAGCAAGTGATCCACTCCTCTTTCATCTCCTTCAGGTGCTGCTTCATGTCTGGAGAATCTCTGCAGAAGCTTAGGAACCCTGGAGGCTTGAGGAGAAGCCTTACCAGTAGAAAAAAAAACCATGGAATACCACTTCTCTTTGCATATGGCTTGTCTCTAGACACAGGGCAGTGGCAGTCACCTCATAGTGCTGCCTCCCTGTCCCTGGTGTGCAGCTGCTCCCAGCCCCTGCTCCCTGCAGCCTCACCCTCCTGTGCCCTCTGGGGGTTCACAGCCACTCCCAGCAAAGCCAGAGCCAATGCACCTTGTCCTGCCCTGCCCTGTCCAACACTGCCCTACCTCCCCATACCTCCCTTTCTCCCTTTCTCTTTTGCGAGGCTTTTAGAAGATTGTAAGCTTTTCTAGGCAGGTTGCACTTTGTCATGGTAAAAGTGAATAACAGAGTTTAAGAAACTCCAAACTTGGAAAAAGAGTGTGTGAGGGTGTGCTTGGTGCTGGTATTTTTTTAACATTTTTTTTTAGATTTTATTTATTTATTTGATTTATTTATCTATGGGCTTTTTGAATGATGTTGAGTAGAAGCCAAGGCATGTGCTGCTGGAAGATAAGAAAAATAAGGCAAAAAAGGAGACTGGAATGAACAGATAATGTTCTGACACATTTGATAGATATTCCTTATCTGGGATGCTATTATCATGGAAGTAGTAGAATTACAGGGCTGAACTGCTTTTCTTAGGGTCATTTTATATGTTAAGGGTGGAATATTACAGAGCAGAGAAACCAGAGAAAGTCTTATGAAAAAAATTAATATCTAGTACTTAAAATGAGATACAGATGTTAACATAGTCTTCTCACCAGGGATAGCTGATATTTCTCATTGCTCTCATATGCCAAAGGGACAACTATCCCAAGTCTTTGTTTAAGCAGCACATTTGTTTTAGACTTATTGCCCTATTTTAAACTTTACTTAGACAGTGGACTATATTTTTGTTAATAATCCTCTAAAAGTATAAAATGCCCACTATAGCTTGTGGAAAGTTGTAGTCCCTAATTTTCATCCTAATATTAAAGAAAGCAGATTAAATTTATAGATAAGAGAGAATGAAGTGTTGAGAAGAAGAAGGGAGCTGGAGTAGCAGAAAAGCTGAAAAATATGGGCAACAAAGGCACATAAAATCATTTGCTGCAGTGAACATGTTCATTAATATTCAAGAAGAACAACATCCTCCACCAGTTTCTGTGACAGGGTAAACAACTTGCTATTAAATTCAGCTTGTTTGGAAATCAGCTGAGGAATAGGCTATGTCATGTAGATCTTCATGTGCACATGTGTACATGGTTAACTGAGACCTCCCTGTATTATCTTTCCTGTGAGCTGGCACAGGTGAATCTGGGCAAATGAGACTCTTGTTTTGAGTGGTCTTAGATTTACCTGGTTTTGTCTTCTGTGTTCTTCCCTATAATTAAAATACTTTCTGTAATCTAATGTATATACTTCTCTATTTAAAGAACTTCACCCAGCAATTTAATATAGATGTCCCAAAACAGAAACATCCATTTTGAAAATCAGTTATTTTTAAAAAACATAACAGACTGCATTTTCATTTTTAAACATACTCAGAAATTTGGAAAATCCCTTCTGTGCATGAAAAATAGTGCAAGCTAAACAGCTAAAGATGCTTTTAAAGGAAATCTTCACTGAAAGATCAAAGGAGCTGGTGGGATAAATCTACACACAATTATGTAAAACCTTAAAAACAACATAAACAGTTAATTCTATTAGTCTTTTTGTGTGAGGTAAGAAGTGTCTTTTCCAACCTAGATGACTCTGTATAGAAAGCAGTGGAAGATTCAGGGGTCAGTATTGGAATATCAGATGGGTGATGGTAGAATCCCATGATTTTAGTAAATGTAACAAACTAGTTACACAAAAAATATGAACTTCTCATAAAAATAAATACAAATTATGTAACTGCAAGATTAAGATCAGCTAGAAACAAAGAACTGTCTTTTATTTGGGTCTTAGGTACAAAGATTATTTGATTTATAAAGTCACAAGATATACATGAAAGAATAAACAAATCTTTATATGATGTATAGTAACATTATATTTGAGAACTTAGGGATGGTGTAATTTCAAAAGCTCAGAAAAGGTCTGACAGTAAGACCTGAAGAAATATCCAAAGAATTGTGCATAATTTCTTACCTGAATTTCCCTGAGGGACCTGAAATTATCAAACTGTTCTTTGTACGCATCTGCAAGCGATACTGAGATTGAACAGTGTAGATTTCTAGGGAATAAGGCAGTCCAATTTTGTCTCTTCAAAAACTGCATCAAGCCTTAAGGGTAAGAAGATATGACTTTAATTTTGTAAACTGCAGTTTTGATAATTACGCATGGCATTCTTTTAAGCAAGCTAGGGAACTGTGATCTAGATAAGATTAGGCTAAAAATATTATTCAAGTTTTTTTGGGTTAAAAAGATGCTATATTTATTTGCAATCATTCTTTTCCACAGTAACTGGGGTGAGGGGAAGAGTGTAATTCTGTAAAGTTCTGTAATGAGTGTAATATTATTCTATGGCGTTGTTGGTAGTTTTGGAAATAGAGTAGATGCTAATATTGCTGCTGTCCAAGGCTTAAAATAATCCCGATAAATTGTAGAAATACTAGAAAATAATAGACATTCAATTTGGTGAGAGCAAGGAGAAACACTAAGTAGGAACATTTAACAGCACTAATGCAAGATGGGGTATTCCCTCTAATGCCTCAGGGAAGAATATGGGGACAGCATATTTACCATGCCATACACATACATGTGTGGCCAGTACCAGATTTTTTGCTTTCTTACACTAGTGCTTTTCTTCCTTCCTTTCAGTAGTTTATTCAACCTAAAAAATGGGATGAATGAGGGTAGCAGTATATAAAATTGTTAAGAAAGGAGATCAGCATAAACTGATTTAGATATGACAAGGGATTAATTTGCAGCAAAGCCTAAATGGTGGTTCAGCTTTGACTTCAGATACTTAACGTGAGTACTACCAGCCCTTGTCAGTACTGTTTTGGATGTGAAGATACATCTGAACCTAGCCCCCTTTAAAAAAAACTAAAACAGTCCATCTTAATGCTTTACTTCTGGCTTTTCTGCTTTCTGTAGAATTCTGCCAAGTATGCAAATTAGAATCCGAAGGAAGAGAAGCTGCTTCTTCTGCTTCTGCTGAGAGACAGACAAAAATTATGAATTAACTCTACTGTTAAATAAACCTGACTGTTTACTTCATATATTCTATATACTCCAGTTGTTCTACATGCTGAATGGAAATGTGGTTGAGCTGGTTTGGACGGCTGGACCTCTTTCCCTCTGCAGTCATTATGTTTCTCCTCTCAGGCTACCAGATGGCTGTTTAGGTGTAATGTTAACATCTGTTTGCTTCTACTTGGCAGTCTTGAGGTTGAAGAACTCCTGAATCACTTGGGAACTGCAGAATTAAATGAGGACAAAATTTAAACTTTTGTCTTCTAAAATTCCATATTGATGAATAATTGTATGGACTTTGCCATAAATTATTGTTCAACATATTCTCATTTTCTCATTTCTGATCATTTGGTTTATGTTATTTTCTGTGTTTAATTGTACTGACACTGTACTGGTTATTTCCTAGGTGTAGCTACAGAAAGATAGAAAATTCATCACAGGAACAGAACACACTCTGGATTTTCTTCTGTTGTACAGACTACATTGATTGAAGTATTGAATCCTTTTGCAACACCACCTTCCTGTAAGTAGGTTCAATCAGTGGGAAACATACAGAATTTTGTTGGGTTTCTGTGTAATTCAGTACTCTGCAAGTAAAATGGCTAATTTAGTATTCTACCAGAGAGACAATTGCAAATATTTATATGCACACGTAAGAAAGAACAATGTGAAGGCTTAAAGCTTGTTCTGATGTTCCTCCACTGCCTTTTCTGGAATTCAGATTGAGGTAGGAAAATCATGAGTCACAGGCATTATTAGTCAGCTTTTGGGAATGGTAACTCTGTATACTGTAAGAGATAAAATAATGAATTTGTAAGGCAAGAAAAGCAAGAAATAGAATTGTAACATGAAGGGATTATAGGGGTATCAGTATTTCTTCTTATCAACTTCTCTCTGTGTCACTAAGATAACAAGTAGTCATAGTATCTTCCAGCTAGAGATGCACAATATGAACACTAACAGACAGCATAAACATTGTCCATGGCTGCCCTTGGCTCTGTGCCTCATAGTTATTGAGACACAGAAATGTAGCTCTGAGATGGTCAGTGACAGTCTAAGGATATGTTGTGATTAGTAAATACGGAATATTTCTTTAATTGGAATTTATCTCTACTACTGGCTGAGATATAAATTTCTATTGTTATGGGAAAGAATGGATATTTTAAGATATTTTGAATTCATTAAGTATTTGGGTTTATAAATTAAGGCCTTCTGTTGGCAACAGGTATTTGGATTGAAATACTAGTTTTCTGGATTCAGAGTTGCAAGTTCCGCATGCAAAGCAACAATTTTTGGAATCATTGTGATTTATTAACGTAAAGAAAATTTGTAAAAAAATTTTTCTTGACTTATTTGGTAGGCTGCCATTTTATATTGTTGAAATGTGTAGATATGTGAATTCTCCTTGATGACAAAAACACATGGTGCTGATGAGGGAACAATATACCTATATTCCTATGATATACCAAACTTCTTTAGAAGTTTGACTCTTTGAAATTCAGATGTTAATGTCGGCTGGAATATTCAGTGCAAAGGAACTAAAACAAGAGTCAAAAATTAGGAATTTTTTTTTTCTGTATTGAGCATTTATTTGTCATTGTCAAACATATCAGTGTCATTTGTGCACTTTATTTTTTTGTCTTGTTATAATATATTTTCATCTACTGAAACTGCTATTGAATATATTGCATTGTTTTCTTTCATTTTTCACTTAAAGTTGACTTTTTTGCAGGGATCTAGGGAATGGAGCTTCCATCTGTTGCTTAAATCTCTGTGCATCTCTGCTGCATTGAATGGATAGCCTGTGTAGTCTGGTTTCATGATTTGGCAATAGGCAGTGATGCTTTGAGATAAAGCAGTGTAAGGTTACATTAGTGCTCATTTGTATATCTGCACTCATTACATTTGAACCTTCTGTGAGGAGTGGAATTTGAAAAGAGGGAAAGGTCTCACTGTGGTGTTTCTAAAACTTCTATGCAAAAAAAAGGCTGAGCAGGGAGAGTGAGTTGCAAACTGTCTGACTATATACAGAAAGCTTAAACTGTAGTAAAGGAGGGAGTAAAAAATTGCAGTTATCTCTGTTATGGAAGAAACTTCAGTCAGAGCTCAACATTTTCTCTCATGCTAAGAGCATTCAGCTGTAATTGCAGTTATGTTAGAAACAAGGGATCATAAGGTTTCTCATACTTTGTGAACATTCTTGCTTCTAATGGCCACCATGAGCAGTTGGTAAACCTTTTCAACTTGGGTATTCAAAATCTGAGGAATGCTGATATATCTATAAACACAGGGAGATGCAGTTGGGAAGTTGAAATGCTTGGGTGAAGTCAAATGAACAAAGTGATTGCCTCTTGTTCTCAGCTTTCTGTTTGGTGTTTCAAGTATGTTTGTGTTACTTCAGTGTGCTTTTAATGGCAGAGTTGTTTTTCAGTGCTAAGCATTTGTGTATAAAATAATTGAAGTTCATACAATAAACCATAGTTCAATTTACTTGAACATGTAAATTGGCTGATTTATGAGTCACTCTTGCATGACTAGTACAGCAGTATTCCACATGATAATTAAGGAAGTGTACAGTAATTGGCATATAATAATATTGAAACAGATTGCCCAATACATTTAAGTCTTGGACAAAAATTGATCAATTTTAATTTGTCGAATTCTATACTGGTTTCTTATGGAAGTGAAAGTATATTTATTAAAACAGTAATGATTGTGAAGCTTAGTGTGGTAAAATTTGATAATTTCTTATGTCAAAGAAGCAAATAATGAAATTAGCTCAAGAGTAATTGTTAAATTTAAAGTGCAAGGTAGTGGGAACACAAGAAAAGCTTTATGATGAGTTTTTGTCAATCTGTATAATTTTTCAGTTAAGCAGTCATAAATCAAGGAATATTGTATTTTTTGAGGCTCATTAAAGAGAAATTATACATTAGAATAGTGAGGCAGTCAGCATAATGAAATGATGAATGCTTATAACTATCTGTATGTAAATGATGTGAGACAGATTTGCTGGTGCTACAGAGGAGAATAGCAATCTATTTGACAGTTCCCTGTAGGTGCTACTTCTGGATACAACTGACAGATGTTAAATGTAAACCTCTTCAACAGCAAACACTTATTAGCACTCAGTGGGGAAAAAAATGGCAATATAGAATAAGACAAATAGCAGATAATGCCATTTAAATAATTTTGTTCTTACAAAGTTTTATTGCTAATATGTTATAGTCTGGTGGTTTGGTTTTTCATTTCGTTTTTATTGACAAAGCCTAGGTAGGCAAGAGAACATTTTTGAATTTAGAAAATTGTAATTTAAAACATTTAAGAAAATTCACTCAGTATTATAAATAGATGGAAGATCTATGTATGTGCCCTTTCATCAACACACTTATTTTGAAATATTTTTGGTAATATTTGTTGAATCATTTTGTGATAAATGTCAATACTGTGTGTGTTTGCTGACTTTATCAAATTAGTTTTAATTGTTGTTTCCTTTATTTTTCTCCTCCCATGCTAAAACAGAAAACTCTAGTCTTTTTTAAAGATTTGTCATTTTAATGGAAAATGACCAGAAGTAGTTAATGAAACCTGGTTAGCAACAGCAAATGCTTTTAGGACATCCTATGATTTCATTTCCAGGCTATTTGTCTCAGTCCTTGCCTGAAATGCTACTCCTAGAAGTATAAAATATTAATCTGTGTGAGATTCACAATAATATAACTCTTCAACAGAGATCAGCATTAAAGTAGTTCAGGAAACTATCAAAACCACTTGATTTATTTCTAATCCTACTTTGTAATAGATTAGGTTAGGATTTTATATTTCTGTAAAGTATGAATCTGGACACATGAATTGATTTTTTCAAATTGTCAAAGCTTGCTCTAAAGCTTTTTATTTTTTGAGATAGCCTGTCCTTAATGAATTTTTTTTTTCTAGCTGCCAGCCAAGCTGATGCTTGAAAGGGTAGAGATTAAGCCAACAATAAGAATGATGCAATGTCTACATGTTTAGATTGCCTTATGCCTTTTAGTATTATAAAATCTCTGACACTGTGTGTGCTTTTTCCTTGGTATCTTTTGTCAACTGTTTAATGCTACCTTGTGTTGCTTGCACTAAATCTTTTTGGAATTTAGTGTTTCACTGCACCACTGCAGATTTGTAATCCCCTTTCACGGTGTTAAATTATCAGCCACATATGCACTGTGTCTAACTTAGTGGACATATTTATTGTTCCCAGGCTACTGTGCTTGCTAATTTGTTTCTTTATTGCTTTGTCTTGAATTAGGGAATAATCTCCCTCTCTTTCCTGAGTTCTTAAAGGAATAGGTAAAGTTTATTCCCTTGTTTGGTTTTTTGGGGTTTTTTTTTTGTTTGGTTTTTTTTTGTTTGTTTTTTTTTTTTTGTTCTGAGTTCTCACTGTCACAAATTAATCTAGATTATTTTCTTCATGTAGATAGATGCTGGTGTATGTTCACGTAGAGCAGCTCAGTTTCAAGAATGTCAAATGTGACTATCATCTCAGGGGGGAAAGCAGAGTAAATACATTTTATGAGAGAATTTAATCAATGATCCATGACTGCAAAAGACTTCTCATATAGCCAGAATTTGGAAGTAAGGAGGAGTTCATAAGTCTAGGAAATGTATTATGATCCTACTAATCTCTGTTCATTAAATGATGAACGGCTTAAAACTATTGCTGAATTTTATCTCCTTCTCTTTGCAACCCAGTAGAGTTGCAAACGTTTATATTAGAAAGGAGAACTTTCTATGCATTTCCTGGCTTAAGCTTGTCTCCCTTTTCTTTGCTTCTTCTGTTCTCAGCTGTGTAATAATCCCTCATGTTAGATGCCACAAGCATTTTCAAAACTGTCTTGACTATCTCGTTGAGCCAATCTCTGAAACATTTTGAAAAAAGTGGAAACATCTAACATATACCTTTACATGACAGATAACAAAATTGGGCCGTGTGCTATATCTTAGAAAAAAACCCAAACAAAAAGATAGCAACATGTGTTCTATAGAAATCTCCTAACATTATATCTGTTTGAACATTTTATACCCAAATATATAAGAGCCAAACCAGTCTTATTTTCTTCAACCCTTTAGAGCTTCCATGTTGCCTAATAAAGTAACTGAGATCAGAGATCACTCCATCTGAAATTAAATTCTATCTGTTCCTCTGACGTTAGTTCTATATGATCCAGTATGTTTCTATATGATGGGTGTAAATCACTAGAAATGAGTCTTTTATGGTGTTTCTGATAATTGCACTTATTTGATGAGTCAAGGCTTACAAGTTACTCACTAGTTTTAAGAATACTCTTAATATGCATATATGGTTGTAAACTTTATATAAATATAGTGCCTAAATATATGAAAAATATACACAGTGTATTTAGTCTTGTAAATATGAACTAAATATGCATTATATAAATTAATTTTTGGTACATTTTTACTTTTAGGAAAACCACTACATGTTAATAATGTGCTGTATAATGTAATTGCTTCCAATAGTTTGAAAAAATTGCTTTGAAATGTCTCACCAAACATTTTTAACTAATAAGAAAACATACTGAAACATGTTTCATGGTCTCATTACTTCTGTTTAGACTTAAGAACTCCCAAATTTAGTATAATGACATCTATGTAAACTGCTGAACAATTATGCATTTTTCATTAAATATTATGTTATATCACTAAGGAAAATCCATATCGCTGAAAACTAATTCGAAAATATATGTATGTATTATGTTGAGAGTTTTATTGCACTGTCATTGCATTTTAAAATCAATTTGCTTCTCTACTTCTATTCCTTTACTTCTACTTCAATTTGCTTCTGGTACTTCTACTAGAGTACTTGAATAATTTTTGACTAAGTTTTACATTAGATATCTCTAGCATTATTTCTTTGTATATCAGTTAAATCTGAGTGGTAATCTACAAATAGAAACATAATTTTAAATTTAATGCTTTTTTCAGTTATATTTATCTGAACTTCTGACTTTACTAATTGCAAAAGGATTGAAATCACTTGGATGTTGTTTCTCTTTTACTCAAAGAAGTCTCTGCAGAATGTAATAAAGAAGTACTATGATGCTTGTCCAACTATTTAAGCTATTTCTTTTTTAGAACTGAATAATATCTTTAAATGTTATCGAATGACAGTTGTATGAGCTGAGTTCTGCCATGTAAGTGTGCTAGGGCAGTACAAAATAAAAATATAAGCCTGTGATAATAATAATATTTAATTAATACCTATTTCAAGTAACCAAGCAAGTAGATTTGTGATTAATTCTAGTGGCAGTATTTTAAAACAAATAATATTTTTGGTTAACTGAAGTTCTACGAACAAGATGCTTGTGGATTTGTGAAACAAAAGTAAAAAGAATCTTATGAGCCCATGCCTTGAGGCTTGGTCTCTCCAGCTTTTACAAAAACCATTTGGAATTTCACTGGTAAGAGAGCATTCTGATGGGACCAAGAAGTCATTCTTCACAACTGGTGTCAAAATAAAGAATGTTAATGCTCATCTGGGAAAAGCAAAGAATCTGTTTAGGCAACCTGTTACATGAGATAGCTTTGTTTCTATTAAATATCACTAAATTCCACAAATACAGAAAAAATAAAGTTATGTATAGATAAGCTCACATATAATGTCTTTGTTGGGGGTTTAACATCCATTTGTTTGGGTTAGACTGAAAAAAACCCAAAAATACATATTCAGCAGAAGATCCCAATCATGCCGTGCTATCTAGCTGAAGGGAGGCCTAAAATTTACACATCAGAACCACAGAACATTCTGTATTGGGAGGAACCCACAAGGATTAGCTGGTCCAGCCTTAAATGAATGGCCCGTAGAGGGATCAACCCCACAACCTTGACATTATCAGCACCATGCCCTAGTTTTCCTTGAATAGAAAACCGAAAACTGTCCTTCCAACATAAAAGCATAGTTTCATGGTAACCATGGAAGGAAGCTCATAATGATTGGTTGATTCACTGGTGCTTTTAAAATTTGATAGCCCAGCAGCGGGAGCCATTGTATGTTATCATTGCCTCCCATTTGTCAGTCTGTACTTTGTCTTTTTAATAGCGACGACACAGTTTTAGAACTTCACTGCCAAGAGATGACAGTTAAGGCAAGACTATGGAAAATACGCATATGGAAATGAGTGACAGTTTTATCTTAAGTCTTTTCAAGATTCCAAGAAGAGAGTGTATCTATAAGTAGTCTCAAAGGAGTCTTTGTTTTTCTGTTTCAAGATGTGGAAGAATTTTTAGCATAAAAACTAAGTAGAAAGACATAAAGATTTATGACTGGTACTGAAAATGATGGGGACTAAGTAACTGGGTTGCACATATTCTAGGTTTCCTCCTTAGCCATTGTAAAATGTTGACATTCATAACTGAGACTGAAGGTGAAGAATTGTGGGGAAGAGAACAACTGAAATTGTAAGTAAATGCAAGACAACTGTAGAAAAGAATAAACAATAGGGAGAGTGTGACTTTGGACACCAGCGAAGAGGGTGAGATGAAAGGTTGCTCAAAACAGAGAAAGATAATGAGAACTTTCTTTCCCATCTTAATTTTAGACACTGCTATAACCTGAGGCAAACTGTTTGACATTGCAAAGCAGAAGCAATTATCTGTTTTACTGAAGCGATTTTCACCTGAAAGGAATGGAAATTAGGAAATGAAAAGATGAAAAAAAAAAAACAAAACTGGTGTAGGAATGCTGTACTATGCTGTGAGTATGTGTTTAATATTTAGTAAATCCAGATGAGATGCATCATTTGGTAGTAGCAAAGCAAATGTAAATATTAGTTTTCTAAAAATGTGTTCAAATATAATTAAATATATAGATGTATATATTTTGCATCCTTTTTACATGTATCTAGATACACATCCATTTTCATAGTTTTGTATGCACACATTGTTAGTAACTGAGTTTTGTTGCCTACCTTCATTTTCTGGTAAACTTTAATCAAGTTTTTCATTTCACAATTGCATTTTTTCATTATATTTGAGTGATAAACCTGCAATAGGTTTCCTTCATTCCTCCTCCATTGCAACAGAAGTGCTTGCACAGTAGCCCAGAATACAGTGAATTTTCCCTCTCTTGTCAGCTGCACCAGACCAAGCTATGTTTAATAAATACATAGTGTTTTAGTTTTTTGAAATTAATTTGAGACGTAGACAAGATAGAAAAGATAGAAAAGATATCTTAGGTTAAAATAAAAAATATTACATTTTAATTTCTGAAGGGAATAAATTAGTGTGTTTCTGCTTGTTGTAACATGAAAGAGATTGCATAGCCTCTCTAAGGAAAAACAGATTTAGATTGACAAGTCTGGAGTAGGTGTTTTACCTGAGCTTACTAATAGCCATTTCATTTTTAGTAGATATGTTTCTATAGTATTTGACAGAAGAAAACAGGCTTCCCTCTTTTTCTGAGAGGATTTGATTCTGTATTTAATCAAGAGCATCTTTTCCTGCTTTTCTTATTACGCTGTCTTTATCTCCACCCAGGTTTCCTGGCTTTTATCCTCAGATTCCCTCCCCATGCCTGGGGGTGAGTGAGGGCTGCGTGGTACTTGGTTGCTGGCTGGGGTTAAGCCCCGGCAGGAGAGAAAGGCAGCTAAAAGCACTAACACTATCATAACTGATCTTAAGAGTGAACTTTTCTTGTGGCTGATTGGAAACATTTATTGAGTTAAAAACACAAGACCATAATAAGGAATCACTTGAAGTTTACAGAGTAAGCAAACATACAAAAACCATTAAGACAATGGAATTTAACAGATATTAAACAGTATAAGGCGCTTTCTTTAGTGTGCTCTATGTTAAACACCATCATAAATTTCATACTGTATATAGGCATGTTTGTGTGTCTATATTGATTTAAAATTAAGTTGCCTGTGTTGAGATTTGTTTTGTGACTAGGAAGTAACACAATTGTGCAAGAAACTACTGAGGCAGGGAGTTGCATTACTGTTATTATACCAAAGAACCCCAAGAGTAATTTGGCCACACAAGTATCTGTATTTGTTTTGCTTTCTGGAAGATAAAATCAAAAATTTTGAAAGTTAATTATTCAAAATCTCACATTAAATAAAAACATCTTGGTTGCTTTTTTCTACATAAATGCCTGTCACCTTCATTAAACTTAGCTTCAGTCCCACAAATATGTAGAGATGTGGAAGCTATGAATGTTTTTGATTTTTTTTTTTTTTTTTTTTTTTTGGATCATAGCTGGTTTTTATAAGCTACTTTAATAACTCTGACACTTTTCATTTCATCTTTTCAAGCAATTTTTTCAGTTTATACCAGCAAGATAGAAGCTGTCATCTTATGTTAATGCTGAGATTTTCAATAAAGGACCTAAGCAATCACTTGGCATAGTCCTGTATGTCTCTCTAGAAGGATAATTATCATATTCACTTGACTTTCTGGTGACCTCAGTAAGGATGAACATATGCACGCACATGTATGTATACACACACTGAGATAGTGTGGATTTGAAGACACGTGCATGTAGACACCATTTCGGTTATGTTTTCAATTGAGAAGGGAAAGAACACATGAATACAAAATTAATATTACATATCCAGCTAATAATGAGATTACTGGTGGAATAATGTTTTTCTTGTATTTATTTTGTTGTTTTTAATTTTTTTTCCTGCTTTTTACTCCTGCTTTTTTTTTCAAATCTAATTAAAATACAATTCCAATTTCATTTAGTCCTGTTGACTTGAAAATGTAACTGCTTTATTTGTACCTGATTATATAACATTTTCTTAAAATTCAGTAGGACTGTTCTCTTGAACAGCAATCAAATAACAGAGCTATACAAAATCACACACATCAGCTCATTAAGGTAGATACTAATACAACTACTCGCTCCATTTGCCTTAGCAGATTCATAAAACTTTTATAAGTTCTCTTACTCTGCAATGGTGTGTTTAAAGATTCCAGTCTATGTCACTTTCATTGTTTTCCCTTGAGTATAACACTTGAAAAAACTGATCTTGAAGTCCCTGCCAAAATTTACCATTTGTATACAGTGGTTTCTTAGTTCATTTTTTTTTTCCATGCTCTTTGTCCTGCACTTTGAATTTTCAATGTTTTTCATCATTTTGAAGGATTTAATCTAAAGCTATTCTTCTTTAGGAATCTAAAGTATTAAATTGTTAAAATACCTCCAAATGCTACATATTTTAAATTGCAACAGAAACTGTCAAACAAATGCAGAATTTTTTAACAGCTACCAAATTTAGTTAAATATAAAAAATTCATTGCAGTTGCACTGCAAAATTCTTTGGCTAGTGATGCCATACCAGAATGTGGCTTTCTTTTCTGCTTAATGATTGTCTGGGCAGGAGAATGGACCAAATTAATTACTAAGATTCCCTCTAGGCCTATTTTTTATGGTTCATTTTTCATATTCTTTTCAGGCAATAATATAACCGTTAAGTTTTAGATTTTTGCAACTAAGTGGTACTTTCTGATTATAAAAATGGTTGAATTTAATACAGATAGATCAAGAATTTGCATTTTATTAGGGAATAAATGCTGTTGCAATGAATTTTACTTTATATTATATATATTATTACAAAGAATAGATGAATTAAATCAAAAATAACAGGTATTCCAATGTCCTATTGGACCTCTTAGAAACAGGAGTTTTTGTGTTAATGGTTTGGAAATGTTATAACCTGAAGAGTATGCTAGTTTTGAATCTGTGTGTTGATAGTTAACTATCACCTGCAGGAAAAGTTCTTTACCGTTCTAGTATTTATAGACTTTCCTATAACTGTTGCTTTATTTCTGATGGCCTGGTACTTACATGTCAAATTCTGTAGCCTGTCCATGATGATTCTCAATACAGCCAATAAGGGAAAAACAAAATAACTTGCATTACCCTCCCTGAGAAATTTAACAGGCCTCCTTAAACCCTGTCCATCTTCTAAAGGGAGCTTTTGTTACCTCATTATTCAGACTCCATTTTCTGGTTGAAATATATAATGTGTCTCCTTGTGTGAATAAGATTAGGTAACTCTCTCTTTGGGGAACTTCTTCCAGCACAATGGAGTCTTGTGATCTTCTCCATGTGGCTGAGGAGGAAATGAAGGTTTAATGACAAGCAATTCCATCTTCAGGCTGTTCTTTATTATCTGTCACTTTCTTGTCACTTCATATTAAATGATGACAGTTTAGGTTCAGTGCTGTTACTCTATTTTTGAACGAGTTTCTTGGAGAGCATGTTTGATATTTGAATAATCAAAGAAAAATTCTCCAGCACCTTTTTTCCAAGAGTTTGTGTGACTTTCATGTGAAGTGACCCAGTCTTCGGTATTATGTTCGATCAAAACAAATCATTCTTTTGAACTTCTGAGATGAAAAAAATAATTTTTTTCTTGTTATGTATTTATCTAGTATCTTAAGTAAACATTGGTTATGCTTGTTTACAAGCTGATAGGTAGAGTAGTGAAATAAAATGTGAGATGTTCATAACTTTTTATCTATACTGTTTGGGGTTAATCAAATGAGAGGCAAAAGTGCAAAATTTTAGTACCTTAAAACCAGTCTTCTGTGTATGCCATTTTAATCAGGCAAAGCACATTATAATTACATATGATTTGTAGGTGCATAGGCAGTTTGTATAATTGGATGTTTGCCTGTTTTTCACAGGCAGGATGAGAAATACAATTTTAAAGTCTAGACACTGCTGCTTGAAAAGCAGAACCATGGTTGAGTTCACTGGGTGTAAGTAATTAGGAGATAGTTACTGAAGGATCTTTCAGATATGCTGGTTAGCCTACATGCCTCTTCACTTTACCTTACTTGCTTTATCAGAGGAGATGAACTCACGTCTGGTCTCTAAAGAAATTCTGTTTAGGTTTCTTGTTTCTCTTAGAACTGTAGATTTTAGTATAGACACAGTTTTTCATGTGGATTTTACTGGGAAAAGGTATTTTTCTATTTTCTACCACTATTAATCTGTAATCTTAAAACAAGATATAACTAAGTGTAAGCTAATGTAACCTAATACCACATCATCCAGCTATTCAGTAATACATCAGGCTAAGATAGCAACAAGATGTTACTCCATTGCTTGGAATGCACTTGAAATAATAATTTGTGTAATGTGGAGCATTAAGGAGGGTATAGTAACATTCATGTGGTTGACAATCAAGACTCCAGTGCACCTTTTGTAGGAAAAGAGAAGTTTGATGACACTTTTCACATTCTGGTTATGCACCTGCCACCAGCACTTCTTGTCTCTCTGAACATGGCAGTTTGCAAGGGTTATGAGGTGGCTGGAGAGCTTTCCTGCTCATTCTCGGGAGGAATGTATGCTGTCCCTGATGTTTAGATGCAGGATAGGATTTTATATTTCATGGTTCTGCATGTAGAAGTTACTTTTGGAAGTTACCTGAAAGATTCAGACTGCAGTTCAGTCCCTTCTCTATTAGACAAAGAATATGTTTCTAATGTACCATTAGTTAGCCCAGGCAGCTATATCCAGAAAATAGTTGGATTAACTTCAAGAAATCAAATTCAAGAAAGTGTACAGGTAGCTGAGATGTCTCAGTACTTCTTTTGGAGTATATGTATATATATATATATATAAATGGTTTTAGGTACCCAAAGAAATTATAAAATGGAAGAGTTAACTATGCATTTTTATTGTAGTGCTGTGAAAGTTGTTCAAAGATAATACTCTGCAAAATTTAATAAGTGCTGTTTGGAACAGAAAACACTATTGATACACTAAATGTGTATATTCTGTTCTTGGGTAGAATAACAATACTTCATGGTGAACAATGCAGGATATTAAACAAATGATTAGTTGCTTACATATATGCTTATATATCCATCCATGCATATATAAGCGCATATATATATATATGTGTATATATATATATACATTAAAATATATAAATATATAATTACTATTTTTTAGTTAGTATTTCCAATTAAAATGAGTTTTCTGGTGCACTGAAATGTCTAAATGGTAATCCAAAAGCATCAAGGAGTACAATCATAAATGTCCCCCAAAAACATGAAATATGGAAATGAAGGTCCTGAGTCAGTTGGCAGATTAATGCATCTATAAATTATGTAGATATACTGGATTATAAAGCTGCTGTACTGTTGCAAATACAGATTATATTATTGAAAAAAACCTACATGATCCCATGCAAAGAATATCTATCCAGATTTTTATCTTTAATAATTAAAATTCAGTAAATAATTTTTAAAAATTTTTTTAACCAGGACTACATTTTATTTTGTAATGATTAATGAAGTTCTGGTTTGAAAGTAATATTTTAAGATAGAAAATTCCTGTAGCTCCAAGGATGAACAGCAAATAATTATAATAAAGTAATCCAAATCTTAGCCAGTTAATGACCCGTTGCCTTATATTTTTAAGTAAGTATCTATCATCCTCAAGTATTAATGTGAACTAATCTATTCTAAATATCAGTGGATATTTATATTTGGTCTTCATTTCCTGAAGTTTGGTATAACTCACAGTATTTTAATAATGTTCTAGTGTATTTTTAGTTGGACTAAGTAGTTAAATCAGGACATCTCCTTATGTATTTTTTTGTTTTTTCTAGTTCTAGTCAAATACTTGTTTTAGTCACAAAGAAGTATGTTACCATCTTTCTCAGTTTTAGATACTTGCTGAGAATGTGTTGAGGTTGGGAGGGACCTTTTGAGGTCTTCTGATCCAACACCCCTGCTCAAGCAGAGGCTCACTGAGCTGGTTGCCCAGGGCTGTGGCCTGATGGCTTTTGAATATCTCTGAGGATGGGGACTGTGGGCAGCCTGTGCCCATGCTTGATCACCCCCAGAGTGTAGAAATGTTTGCTCTTGTTCTGAGGGACTCCCCTGTGTTTCAGTTTGTGCTCTTTTTCTTTTCTCCTTTCACTGAGCACTACTGAGGAGAGACTGTTCTCTTTGTACCCTCCCTTCAGGCGTTTATATATGTTGACTCTTCTGACCTTTCTTTTCCATTGTACAGTGTTGTGTATTCTAGAATATAATGACACATTTCCACTCACAAAGAACATGGGAAAGCTGTGTCTGTCTTTAATGTTGAATTGTTCTCAACATTGTTAAAATTCTTTTCTGGCTTTACATGTTTCAGATGATTTCACTCAGGATATTAACATTGTAGGATTTATGCTCAAATAATCAATGACAAGTATTATTTTCTGAGTGTAATTCGTCATATCAGACTTCTAAATCACTCCTATAATGTTCAAATTCTTACTGTGCCCCGCTTGTTTTTAAAAACTTGCTCAAATACATAGGAAACATATTTAAACAAATTTAAAAGAGGATTGGCTAAAAATAAATTCCCAAATCTATTTTAAAACTATCTAAGTAATTTAATTTTATCATAAAAATTCATTTAAATTTAGTAAATTAATCAGGTGTTATTTGGGGTTTTGTTATTTTTGATTTTCATTATCTCTTTATCACAGTGGCTCAAGAATTTAGATGCTTCAGAGACTGCTTAAAATTCTAATCTTGCTGCAGTCCTTTCAGACATTTGTCAAGGTCAGAATTCTATCCAAGCCAAGGTGATTGGTCAGGCCTGCATGCTTAATAAATACCATATGCCAATGAAGTAACTGTCATCATAAGGAGTTGTGCTTGATTACCTGGTGCTGATGACCATCCTCAGTTTACAGCTGCATAGGAAAGCAACCATCAACAGGAGAGAAAGGGGGTGATGAGCCTGAGCTCATCAATTTTGAGTTATAACAAAAAGGTCAAATGGATCTGTTTTTATAACCTTTTAAAAAATATGTAATCCCAGAAATTTTAGCCTAATTTTTTAAGGAAGCCAGGTTTAACAAATGCTCTTCCTATTTCATCTAATCATTTTTGAGCCTGTTCAAACATTTGTCATAATTAGATGTCTTAAAATTGTTATTTTCCTTTAGGTTTCAGGAAGTTAACATCTAAATAGAAAAATCAGCCAGACATCTGAATCTGACATTCACACCACCTACAGTCCTGTTTTACTTCAGACCGCCTTGGGCAGAATACCTGGTAGCATTTGGAATGTCTTGGGTGCTTTTCTCTAGCACACTTTCTCCAGCACAATTTCATCCTAAAGGATTTGAATGCACCAAGACTTTTCTGTCAAGGAAAGCAAAGTGTAAGAATTAACTATGATAAGGAAAGTTCAAAAATCCACTCTCAATCAAAATTAAAATGCCAGTGTGGGTGAATGTTAAATGTTTTAGATTCTTGTATGGCAATTTGTGTGTATGAGATACTGAAGGCCTGGGGTATAGTGAGATGTGAGTCATAAGCAGTAAAAACAGATTCAGGGGCAGCAAAAAGATATGAAGGACCTTTGAGTACTTTGTGCACCATCTGAAGGAAAGGACAGAGTACTAAGTGACAAGGAAAGGATGCTTGGGACACAGGAATTCACAGAGTAAGCTGTACTTAGGACAGTCTCCCAAACTGTTTGTAGTCTCTTTGGCCATGTGAGTCATGCTTACTTCCTGCTATCCCGAGTGGCCATGGGGTTGCTCTTTATGTGTGTTCATTCTGTCTGTCAGTGTTTCATCTGTTATGGTCAGAGAGATGCCCCAATCTCCTTGTTGCCATGAAGAAGATTGAACTTGAATAAGGCCTTACTTTCTACTTATTGTGAACACTCTGTGGCAACTGCACAGTAAGGAAGCAGTAATTGCAGAAGTTCTTTCCAGGTTTTAACTATAGACAGTGTTTGAAAAACTTGCACATTTTATTTTGGAATTGAGCTGTAGGTAGTGCATTGATTCTGCCTGTACATGCAGTAAATTTAAGTTGTCCTACTTAACACTCTGTAAGAAAAAAAGGAAAAATATGATTTTTAAAATTAATAGATTTTTTATTATGTTAATTAGTTGTGTATGTTCAAATTCTACTAATATTTATATGAATCGTGTATTCCTTCAGGCATTCCAAGGCAATGTCAAACAGCAGCTTTAGGAAAGTAGCAAATTCATTGTATTTTCCTGTAAGTCTGAAAATTGTGATACTGTCATCAAATTATTTCTAACTCTTTTGACCTGTCTGTCATGCTTTTATTGACTCTAAATGTGTGAATGTGTGGTGGCCTATTTATGCAGATTCTCATTTATGTTTGTTTTGAAGTAGAGTTACAAAGGAGTACATATACTATCAGCTTTTGTGTAAGAAATCGTTTCTAATATACCCTCTACATTTCTCAGTTAAAGCCTGTGACTTTCTGAACCTGTAAATTTCTTGTCATTGTGGATTTAGTGATTACTGGAGGCATAAGTCTGCTGATTTTTTGGTGGCAGTGACTATTGCTACTGAGTTAAGGAACAGGTTTTGGGATACTTGAGTAGTAGGCAAATGCTTTGTTTTTTACCCGATATTGAATTATTGTCAAGAACCAATAATACAGACGTGATCTTTTACAGCCGTGGTGACTTGTAGATCTCATTCTATCATGTCACATCATAAGGTGCTTTTATTTTAAACTCATATGATTCTCTTTCTTTTTTTCTTCCCAAAAGAGTTGTGAGTAGTTTTTGAAACACATTCAACAGAGATTTTCCTGTTCATTTATTCATGCAAGTATGTTTCCATGGAGACAATTCTGATTTCTGCTGCAGTTCTAGACAGTCATTTATCTGTAGATCAGCAACACAAATCAACTTTTCTGCATGTTGTGACAATCCTAAGGCGATTAGTTCTCAGGCTACATCTAAAGTTTTTTTCCTATGTTCGCATTTTCACATACAGGAGTAGTATTCTTCTCCTTGAAGAAAAGCACAAAATCACTTACATCATATGCATTTAGACATATGATTTAGATGCAGTTACACAGAAATTGATGTTAAGGAATGTTGGAGTACATCTGGCGAATGATCCCAATCCCACATTGGACAGACACCTGAGGGCGTACCGCTCTTTCCCTTTCTTGATCTTTCCCTGACATCACAGCAAAAACAAACCTGCTGCACTCCCAGCAGGTGCCATGCTTTGGACCAAAGTGGTGAAGTTTGCTGAGACAGAACTTGGCCTGTGGGTGTAAGCACATTGCTTAAGATTTTCATCAGTGCCTTAAGATTTTCAGGTGACTCCTGGCCGTCAGGCCAAGTGGTGAAAAAGTGAGTGATGCTGCTCGGTATTCTGAAGAGCACATTGAACACATCCCGTTGCAGTATCATGCTTTACAGTGCGCTGCTGAAAACTCGTGTCACTCGATGCAAGTAATACAAATACAACCTAGTGGAGGGTGTTTGGGGATATAAAGCTTGCAGGAGTAGTAGTGGCGTATGCAGAATGTTACAAATGGGTGACTACTGATGTGTTCAGAAAAATGATCTGAGAGACACACTTATATAGCTTAGATTAGGATCATAAGATTCTTGTGTGTTCAGTAAAGTTCTGTTAATACTACAGAGGGATTTATATTCCCTGTTTTATCAGTGCTTGAGGATATAGCTGCAATATTTTGACTAGGTAATTTTAATATCTATTTTTTATTAACAGTTAAGTGTACATAAATTAATAAGCCGTGGCTGTAGTTTTAATTGAAATAGAAAAAAAATATCTCAGTGAAATTAAATCTAGACATCAAAAGACTAAACACAGAACTTTAAAGTTTCAAGGGACTTAATCTCTTTGCAATTTCTTTCTTCAATTTTTTTTTTTTTAAATTCAGTAGAGATTGAAAAGGGATCTCTAGCAAAAGCCAAGAAGATAGCCAGAGCAATCATACTCTCAAACCTTTCTAAGAGTGTCAAGTCAAAAG
The DNA here is from genome assembly GCA_013186435.1 of Turdus rufiventris. Taxonomy (NCBI): domain Eukaryota; kingdom Metazoa; phylum Chordata; class Aves; order Passeriformes; family Turdidae; genus Turdus; species Turdus rufiventris. Next base: position 7,481,208 of record PYHW01010620.1, on the reverse strand, counting down.
AAAGACAGGACATTTTTGTTAGACCTAGTTACATATATTTTGCAAAATGATTGCAAAAACAAATGTAATGGAAATGTCTCATCACAAAAAAAAAGAGGAAACAATGCTGGTTGTGCAATTGTTTCTTATCAATGTTTTGTATTTAACTGTATTCAAGTTGGTGTTCTAGAACAACTCTCGGATGGTCAGATTTTAATGAAATTCCTGTATAATGCCCAAGAAAAAATAAAGGGTTTTGTTTTTTCATTGATGGATTCTCTAACCTTCTCCCATGTATGTTTTCAAGAGTGCAGTTTCCAGGTATTCTATGAGCATGTTATAGTTTAAAGAAAGTAAAACTATTTAGGGAAAAGAGTTTTATTAACTTGCTGTGTTTGAAAATAGAATCTACACATGTGCAGTAAATAAATAGCAAGCTGCAAAGATGAAGTGATACCTTTAAGAGAACATTATTTTTCTTCCTCCTAATTTTCTGAATGTTTAATTACTTCTATGAATATTATGCTAACTTGTACCATGAACAAAATTCTGTGAAATTTAATTTTCTTACGGTCTTTCTGGTAAGCTTAGTTTGAAGATTTTATTAGTTTCATCTATTATTTTTAGGCGTTTTCTAACTAAAATGTCTCCAGTTATCTTTTTTCCATTTTAAATGCTTAAAGGAAGCTAGAATATTTTTGCAATTCATCTGTCTGTATAATTACACCATGATTTAAATTGCTTGGTAATAACCAAGTATTGGTAGTCTTCATTCCTTGAGGCACAGATGTAAAGCATAACCTGTCTTACTCATGTAAAATTGACCATATATCATCATAATAGATGTCACATTTTCCTTATAGTCATTGGGAAATTGATTTGAAGAAAGTAAAGACATTCTTGTTGCTTAGTTTGTAAGATTTTAATGAAATTGTGGTATGGAATACAAAGTATTTTAATCCCACTTCAGATATTTTTTGTTTCTCCGAAGGGTAATAATTACATTCCATGCTTGATGGTTACATTTTTTCACTTTCTTTCCTTTCTAATTTCCTCCAGACTGACAATAATCTTTGCACTTGTTGAAACATGACATTAAATATATTTTGGTACAAAAAGGAAGGAACAAAACCTATTATTCATCAATATAATTGAGTTTTGAATTATATTACTAATTTTATTTTAAAAAGTAATTGGACAGTCCTGAGCTATTAATAAAGGTTATTCCTGCCTCACTTTAGCTTTGTGATGAAGATGAAAGTCCTGCTGAAATGATGGTCCTTCTTCCATTAAAGCCTTAGAATTTTGAGATTATGATGTTATTCTAGACCACTCTAGATGACAAAAAGTGAAGACACAGTTTGCTTAACACTCAGAGTACTAAGTAGGACAAATAGTTGGGCAACCTTAAATTGAATATATATTCGAATCAGGAATTAATAATGAATTTTTCAAAATTAGATGTGTGATTTTAACAGAACTTCTAAGAATTTACTGTAAGTGTTGCAAATAGTTATACAGCTTAAACTAGGAGGCACTTGCAACCTTTATCTTTTAGCTTGATATATAGTATTTGGGAAATTTAAAAATTACACTGAAAGGCTGTACATCCAATGGATTCTAATTTCTCATAATCTAAACTTTGAGATTCTTGCATTCCATTTTGAGGAAGAAGGTAATGATGTAACAGATATATTGTATATTGGGATGGATCAAATCAGTCAAAATATTAAGTCCAAGTCAATGAGATAAATGATAAATGGTTAATATTCACAAGAATTTCTTATCTTGATGTTTTTTTCGTGAGGTTTATAATGAAACAAAACAATTAAGCACTTTTTCATATTTATGGGTTAGCCTACGGGATTACTGAAGTGACTTAAAGGTCAGGACAGCAGGATAGATACATGGACTGATGTATGAGGTTAAGGTAGCTGAGATGTTGTAGATGCTGTAGTTGGTGACTAGGAGAAGGACACAGTGATCATCCCCAAGCCATACTGAGATTCTCCTCATTATTAATGGCATCTTTGCCATTTTATTTTATTATTTTTTTAAAAAACCCTCAAAACAAGGGAATATTTTTATTTTAGCAAGGTTTATTTATATGTTATCTCAAGAGTTTTCTTGTTCATGATGAAGATGCTTACTAAAATGTGTGTAGTTTTGGCATTTGATATAGAAAACTCCAGTTTTGTGTAGTGGTTTTGTTTGTTTGTTTGTTTGTTTGTTTGTTTGTTTCCATTGGGAAAAATAAACCAGTTTTTTCCTGATAATATGCTTATGGGGTGAGGGGAAACGCTTAACAATAAACACTTGGACACAGTACTTACAGGAATTTTGGAATACAGTTTTAAGATACTACAATGTGAGCAATGTACTGCAAGACTAGAAGAGATTAAAGTCCTTATACTCATTCAGAATATTGAAACTGGGTAGAGGATCAAATCTATCTCCAGGAGCCTCATTACAATTCTTAAACATATGTCCATTTACTCTGGTCATTTGGAATGAGTGGATGTTGAAGTTTTCTAAAAAATGCCCTGCAGGGAGATTTCATGGATGTACTGTTGCTGCTGGGCAAAGTGAGATGAAATTCCAATTTGCTGGAAGTGAGTTATTTTTCTCATCACAAAACCAAACCCAAATTATGAAGACAATGCCTAGTGACAATTCACCTTGATATTTCTTGGAGATGTCAAAGAGGTGGAAGGTAGCTATATGAGAGGGAGAAAAATCAGTGATAAAGCTTTTTTTATGTCTGAGATATTGTGGTATCAGAGTAGATGTTGCACCTGTGGCAATAAAGTGAGTATTATAGGCTCACATGTCATTGAAAAGAAGATATTGATTCACATTGAAAGTCACTTACTGGCTTTCATTCTCTGTATGAATTTTGGACATGAATATGTATCACACAGGCACATATTGTATCAAAATGTTAAAAAGGGAAAAATGGGATTTGGTGAATTTTTTTGGAAAAATGATTAATGTAGCATTTTAGAAAATTAGAGTAGGTATTGTTTTGAGGTTGGGGGCAAACTGTTCAGTTTTCTAACAGAGATGGTGTATTGTGAAGTGATTTATTTCCTGAGAACCTGTACCTGCTTTTGTGGCTATCGTGGATCTGTAGGATGGTTACTAATTTGGCAATAGCCAGGGCTTTGGCAATAACATAAAGGAATGGATTTTCTGTATCACTCATATTGTTGGTCAGCAGTGTGGAACAGTCAGTGTTTAGCACTGGGCTCTGTGGGGAGTTCCCTGCATAAGGAGAATTGATGACTGGGAAGACAAGCCACAGCCTCAGAATCTCCTTGCAAAGTTGGAATGTTTAAAAACACCTGAAGCATAGGTTTAATTGTGCATTGTTTTTCTGCATGTCTAAGCCACAAACTAGTAGTGCTAAATTGTTAGTCATGGCCACACATGTCTTGCTGATGTGAGTGTATGAGATGGAATCAACTGGTTGACCCAACAAAGGGTTCACATCAGAATTCTGTTTCAGGCTGTAGCATACTGAAAAAGGTGGTTGCTCAGATAGTTCGAATCAGATAGTTTCCCTACCTGTATCAGAAAATGTCTCGATGGAAGGGGTACTAATTATATTAACTTTGATTGTGAAAAGGAAGACAAATTATCCAATTACTAAGTGCACACTTCCAGGAGATTCAAAGTAACATCCTCATTGATCCGTGCAGAGAGGGATACTTTCTGCTTTATTTATTTTGAGAAATCTCATGCAGATAAACATTGAAGAGAGCTAAATGAGTTAGAAAGTGTAAGTTGAGTACTGGATGTGTGAACAAGATAAATATTTTACCAGAGAAAGTTCAAAATCTACTGAATAAAATTCCTAGAAATTTTTACTTTAGACATACTTCTCTGTGATCATTTTCTTCTGTTTGTGTATCTGTAGTTCCATACACAGATCTTCTCAGACAAAGCGATGTTTATCAGTATTCCTTAGATCAGTGTTCCACAGTAAGACCACAAATTAACACCATTTTCATAATTACTTGTGTAATTAAAAATTTGAAGATCGTGTGGGTGTTAGGGGAGAAGATTACGGAATTCAGGCCTAAACCACAGTTTTCTTAAGCTAGCAATAAAAATAATAGCGAGAAGAAAGTTACCTCCCATGAGTTCAACTAGATAACATATGTACAGTTTTAATACAGTATTAAAAAGAATTAAACGCTTTATAAAAACAGTATTTTTAAGCAGTTTTCTTCCCACGTGTTTTGAGTACACTTTTTAAAATCATCCTTATGAATATAGCTTTTGATAAACAAAAGGAAAGAAAATATGTCAATACCTGTCAACAAAAGCAAGGTTTGAAGCTTCAGGACCACTCTGTATTCTTTTTGAAAGCTCATGCTGACTGTGAAAGTTTTCCAGTGAGTGGAAAAAGGCAAATGTCATTGTCATGCCTGTCCTCCTGAAGGACAGGACAAGTATTGGGAGAACCACAAGCTGGTCAGTCTCACCTTGATTTCCAGTATCATGAATAATTCTCAGGATGGTCACAAATTCTCTTGGAAGAAATCTCTGGAAATATCAAAGACAAGAAGATGACTGGAAGCAACTTGCAAAGATTCAGCAAGAGCAAAGATTTCACCTTTGTGAAATTGTGTGATTAGATGATTGAGTGAATGAGGCGAGACCAATGGATGTCATTTTTCTTGATTTAACTTTGGCGCTTGACATGATATCCCATAGCTGTGGTACCCTTTTAGGCAAATTGAAAAGAAAAGGAATGGTTGTGCCAGGCTGTTGGTGCAAGGTGTGTGTTTTCTAGTGGCATTGCTTAGACCTCTCTACTACAACCATTGTTACTTAACACCTTTATGGACAATGAGAAAGATGGGATGGACTACAACCAGAGCAGTGTGCTAGATGACACCGAGCTGTGGGGAACTGCCATTCAAAGTAATCTCATTAAACTGGAGAAATGAGAACTAGAGATACTGTGGAGTGTGATAAGGACACATTAAAAATCAGTTACAAAGAATTAACTAACCTTATGCAACAGCACAGCCTGGGATTGGACTGACAGGTGTGCAGAAGCAGACCTGAGAATCCTGGAGGACAAGTGTGAGTCAGCAGTCCACCATTTGGTTAGAATCATATCAGTATGCTTTGGAAGACTGTAACCAAAAGGTGGAGGGAAGTGATTTTTCTCATTGATTTTGCACTTGTGAGTGGAGCAGTGTGTCCACATTGGTCTCCAAATGCCAAAAGGTGGGTCCTAATCCACTCAGACCAACCACTGGGAAATACATGGCACAGTTTATTTAATTTATTAAAACTTCTCAAAATTAAATTTTATAGTGTCAAAAGGTAACAGCTGTATTGCTTACACAACATATTAAATTGAAACTCTTTCATTTTGTTATCTTTTTGATACATCTATGATTTAGAATCAAAATGCAGAAAGCTAGATATAGCTTTTTAATCACACGGCTTTTCTGTCAATCTTGTGATAGATTCTATTAGAAAAGTATGTTAGAATACAATTCAATATACATTTTTATAAATGTAAAACCCTTGAAAGTTCATTTTACAATGCATTAGCATTCCTTTTTAATGAAAATTCAGTATATCCTCTTTCTCTTGCTTAATATTGCATTTCTAAATGTGCAGGTTTCAGGATTTGCAAGTTGAAATAACCTAAAAAACAACACCCTCTGGACAGTACACTCTGCAGTTATATTAGAAAAACTAAAGAAAATATAGCAAAGAGAAAAACTACTCATGCAAAATATTACTTGTCATAGTAACGGTTATCATGTTAGTTATAATTTTAAGAATGCTGTTTCAACCCAGGTTGCAATAATAATGCCCTTTGAAAGAGTTTGATGATGAAGCAGCATTTTTTAGTATGTTTATATGCACTTGGATATGTCACAAGAACATTAAATGCTTATTCATGCTGCCTGAGATGTTTAATCTGAGGATATTGTCTTTAGTGAGCTTTCATGTGATGTTGCCACTTAGTTACCATTTCACTTTATTCCTGCTGTCGGTCACTCAGAGTTGGCCTCTTTCCTTATGCAGCATCAGCACATCCTTTATATGACCTTTGGAAAAAGGTTTGCAGCTCAGCTAGCTAAACTAATGTGGGCTGCGAAGAGGAAATAATATTATAATTACTCCTTAAACATATAATTTTTGCTGTACTTTCTTTGGCTTGCTCCCTTGGATTTAGTTGCCAAAAAATTCAAGAAGAAAGAATTTTTACAAATTAGCTACATGTGTTTTCAAGTGCACAATATATAATTCTAAGTGTTGGCTCTTCTGTGATAACATACCATAAATATTTTACATTTTCTAACCTCCAGAAAAAAAAATTAAAAAAAAAATACATGAATATTAAAATTTATATTTATGAAACATAATTTTATACTAAATTCATGTGAATGCCATCATTTTTACATCTTGTACATTAGATGTATTTACATTAGATGTATTTCCTATATGGAAAGTAAAAATGTTATAATTATGCAAAGAATGAAATTGTAGTGGAAGAGAAGAGAATGGTGCCTTGATTATCTAGGAAAATCATCTTACTAAGCTTAAACCCAGTTGAGAGCTCTGGCTTCACATGAAGGAGTGTATGTGTAACAGTTTTATATTACATATAAATATGCCTATCATATTCTAGTCAATAATTCATATCATATTGTGATTACTGTTATCTTAGATTTTTGTTTGTAATTTTGAATTTGTACAAAACTAAAAAATATCTAAGCTGTTGTTTTTAGAACATGAAAATTTTAGAAATTTTTTCTTACCTAGAATTTTTTTTTATATTTTTCCTTGCTTGAGTGTTGAACTCCTAGAGCAAAATAAATAGTGGAAATTATTGAAGAAAGGGATAGAGAGCAAAGCACAAGTCTGTGACAAACAATGGCAACACTAAATTTACCAGACTATAAGGCTGCAAATACTTGGCTTGCACTGTTAAAACTTTTCTACCACTTCATTGTTCAGAGGCCTTTTGAGCAATGGTTCTCAACAGTGCATAGTAAATGTACACAATACAATAATTGCTCATCCTTCCGGGGAGTTTCATATTGAAAGGAATCAGGAAAAGGCATCCCCGTGTCTTCTTCACTTCATTTCTGTGGCACTGAAATAAATACTGTTCAAGAGAGGATAAATGATCCTGTGACACCTTTAATGCTGCAAGTAATTTAAGGAGTAAAAAATATACAGGAGCCTTAATTGTTTAGAGAAAATTATTGCTACTTAGCAAAGAAAAAAAAACCCACACCCTGTAATGAATGATGATTGCCTCAGTTGGGTGCAAACAGTGGTGTGCTAAAGTCTCTCACTTTCATCAATCTATGAGGCAATTTATTTCCAAGAGCATTAACTGTAGTATGTGTAAAGCATAACAAGTATTGTAAACTTTTCCAGTGTGTTATGAGATTCATTTTACTCCAACAACTGGGCCTTGAGTAAGACAGCAGTCACTCAAGTGTCATTAGGTAACTCATATGAAAGAGAAAAGTCAGTGTGGAAGGCTTTTGCAGTGAACTGTTTCTTGATAATTTTTTTTTGTTTAAAAATGAGAATTATTTTGTAGAACATTTATTAATATCATGGGTTTGCTCCATGATCCCTAAATAATCTCATTGAGATTCTTTATTTTTAAAGAAGTTGAATGAGTATGTAGGGACCACACTGAGAAAGAACACCAAACAAACAGCATTCTGGCTGTGCAATGTTATTTGAAATTTGCATTCCATCACACTGCATTTCAAGCCAGAATGGTTTTAACTGTCTTCATTCAAAAAATATTTAATTTATTTATTATAGGGAAAATCCTAATGTACTAAAAATATAAATTTTATAAGTACATTCTGAAGAATTAAAGATGTGAATACTTTTTACTTGGTAAAATATGTAGGTATATAATTTTAACACATATGGACAATCATATGCTTTTGAAATTATATTCACTATTCTTGCCAGTTCGTATATGCAAAGATTTGCAACTTGATACTTGAGGAAGCTGAAAGTGTTTGTAGTTGTTTGAATTTGGACACAGCAGGACTTTTTCCTTCCTGCTGTAGCAACTCGTTAGGAGAAAGTTCTGAAAAAAACTTGAAACTTTTTTTTTCATTTACATTGGTTTTTAAAGGAATTATTAACTTAATAGTAATATGAAAATTAGCAAACACGATGCATTGAAGAAATTAAGTCTTTTGCACAGCAAAGAATATTGCTCCCTATGGTCATGTAGGTTCCATATATTTTTAGTTCCATGTTCCATTTCATCCCATCACAATCCAAAACTGTATGCATGTTACAAACCCCAAATAGAGTCACTTTAGGATTTTCCCTAGTGTTGGGTAGGCCTGAGATAGTGAGGCTGTTAAAATCATCTGTAGTACGTGGAGATTTAGAAAGGTTATACAGCTAGGCAGAAAAACAAGCTATAGAAGCAACAGTGAAGATCCACAGCACAAACCCACAAAATGTCATAGCCCTGGGCGGTGTCTGACAAAGAGCTAAATGCAGAATAGAAGATTTTATTTTATCTAGCCATCACAGTTATGGATCTGCATAAATAGTTTTGTGCACTCTTGTACTTCATACACTGATGCAAATCTTCATTTATATTTTGAGAATCTGTGTAGGTATTAATTATGGGGTTTTTTTAAAATAAATCTTCTAAGACTTTGGGTTTGGACTTAATTTTTTAAATTTAAGTAACATAAAATAATATAGTTATTTTATATTGAAATTGAATAAGAAAAAAAGTGTACTGAAATTCCCCTGTTATTTAAAGTTGTAGTTTAATTTCACAATTTAAACAGAATGCTATTTGTATATTCTTGTAATTATACTAAGAAATTTGGTAAAGGAAAGTTAGGCTAAATTTGCTAAATGTGCAATAAATAATCATCTTGTAATATAGAAGAGTTTTTAAATTAGGAATAGAATAAAACTAAGTTGTGATTTTCATAGACTTTAAGTACAATTTCCTTTTAGCATTTCTGTGCTTAGTGCCTAGGTTTATCATAGACGTTGCATGTCAGAGACAGAATTCAATGCAAATTTTGCATTTTACCCTCCCAGTGGAGTTGACCTTCACTAAGAGTTTGTATTGCACTTGCATGGTTCATAACATACGGTCAGCAGAATCCTTTCACTGAAATACAAAACTTAATTTGATTGAGGTCAGCTATAATCTTATATACTCATTTCACTCTATTTACCACATACTATCCAGGTGAAATCAATATTAATTGTCCAAAAAATCAAAATTCAACTCTGTAACACATATGTGTATATCTAGAATATTAAAATTCTCAAAAGTTACTTTAGTCTCAAGATCTGCTGAGATTTATCCACTATAAACACACATTCAAAATTGTTTTTCTTAAGTGTCAGTAGTGTTTCACACTCAAGTCTTTGCATACCTAAAGTCTATGAAAAACTTGGTTTGCTTATTTAGGGCCTAATACAAATTGCTTTGTGTTTTCCTTGACAGCAAAGTTGGTTGAGGAATTTATAGCTAAATTCGACAAATAGTGTCTTTGAGTATTTTTCTGCATGGAAAGTATATTTTTAGAAAATGTAGAAATTGTAAAAGATGGTATCATCTGATAACTCAGAATGTTTAGCAGTATTTGCAGCTTAAGTCAGTTTAGCATCCTTAGCCAATGAGATCAAGATTCAAATTACACTCTAGAGACCTGTGATGTGCATATTGAGGTAGCTAAATGAAAACAAACAAACAAACAACAAAAAAACCAAACCCAAGCCAAACCCAGGTTAAATTATTTTTATGCATATGTTGCTATAAATTAAATCTTTGTACATAAGTTGTAGGTATACGGGGAGGCTGAGATGGTTGGTCTATCACACTTTCAGTTTTTGGTGTATGACATAATTGTTTAAAGAACAAAATCATCTGTGAACGTCTGGTTAAGTGGAAGACAAAATTTCATATTTTAATAGATGTAAAATCAGATAGTAGCTGTTATTTTACTGTAAATTTTCCTATAGTGATAGTAATAAAAGTAAAGTCCACATTATCTTCAAGTACAAAATAGGAAATTGAAGATATACAATAAAATTACATGTATTTTTTGCTTCCTTTTGTAAGTTTTTAGGAAAAATATTTATCCACAGGACTTTTATTTAGTTAATACATACTCTGCTGTTGAATTAAAAAGGCATTTTAAAAGTACAGTCAATTTAATATCCCTAACATACTTTCTTTAATTAAAAATGTGCCTATAACTTTTAAATTTAAGTTGCTTATTTCAATTGCTTATTTAAGTTACTTACTTAAATTACATACAGAGGACATCATGCAGCTCTTTCTATCATATATGTTTTGTATATTCATTTTTTGCATCAAAAAATGTGAAAGCTCCAGACTGACCTTTCCAGCTGTGGATCTTCAGGGATCTCCCTCGACTTTTTGCATTTAATTTTCATTCCAGATGCTGTTTCAGAGATTTGCTTTTGTAATTTTCCTAGAAAATGTATCTTGTGGTTGAAACCTTGTATTCAATTAGCTTTAGAACTATCTTTCCCATGAGCATAGTTGAATATATAATTAGCTATTTTTTTCTGATAAAGTAACTTCTGCTATTATTATGTGGTATTAAAACACTGCTGAAAATTACAGGAATATTGGATTTTAGGCTGCTAAGCATATCTGATGATTTAACTACAAATCTGTTCTACGGAGTTGTATTTTTATTTCTCCTATGGGAAAAACACCACAGCACTTATTGAGTTCTAGATGATGAGCAATTTGGTCTTGCACTGCGATCTCTTCCAGAAGCTGACCATTGTGCAGTGATGATCCCTGGTTCTTTCTAAGCAGTTACAGTATATGATAGTGCTTTATGTTGCTTTCAAAGGACATATAATGCAATAGAATAATTCACCTTATGTAAATGCAAAGGATGTGTGAAATCTCATATGACTATTGGAGCATGCATATATGAGCCTACAACCTTGAAAACTAAATTTGCTTCCTCTGTCAATGCTCAAATTTTAGGAAGCCAGAAATCTACTAAATTACATGCTCTTTGTTTACATGGTTCTCATGAGTTCTTTTTTATTGTTTGTTTTCTGTTTTCTTTTGCCCATGTATTGTCAGCTTCTGAATTTTAGGGAGAAACTAGTAGTACCTGAAGAATGATGTGGTTTTTCATCATTGAGTTTTTTACTGTTAATGGCTTATTTCATCTTGAAGAGTAAGAACTTAAAATATTCTACAAGCAACAGTGAAATACAGCTTCTGTGTATTGCTATGCATCTGATTTCTTAGTTGTTTCTCTCAGTTCCTCGCTTGATGAATGAAAGTATAACTTTGGGGTTTTTTTTCTTGGACTGGAGTACTTTTTGATACAAAATCTCAGTATCAAAAGGAATTTGAAATTTATCATTTCCTTTGCTGTTCACCCTCTCTGATGATATTTGTGTTACCTTTGTCTTGATTTTCAAATATTTCTGGTAAATGTGAAATTACATTAAACTTTTTGTGGTTTATACCGCTTGAGTATTTAGTATTTTCCCATACTAAAAGCATTCCATTAAAAAAAAGGTATAATTATATAAAGAGGATTTTTTCACTGTGTTGCAATTAAAGATGTTTTTATATATATCAACAGGTTAAGGGAAACTACTGTAATTTCACGATTATAAGCCTCACCATTTTGACTAAAATTTTGCTCCCACCCCAGAAATGTGGCTTACACTCAGGGGTGGCTAATACGTGAAAAATTTTCAGAAATTTCCAACCCCAGAAGTGCCAGCCAGGGTGCCGAAACGAGCACCGGGATTGCACGATTGTTACAAATTGGTTACTCTGTTTCGCGGTGGGTGGAGCTGGGCTCTGTGCCGGCAGCACGGTGGTGGGGGAGGGAGGCAGGGGGGCTCCCTCCTTCAGGCAGCAAAGCCCAGGGGAGAGGGGGGGCTCCCCCTTGCCAGCCCCACAGCTCGGGGCTCCCGTCCCCGCCTGCCGCCGCCACTGCAGGAGCGGGGGGGCTCCTATCCCCGCCTGCTGCTGTGGGAGTGGGAGTGGGGGGGCTCCTTCCCTGCCTGCCACTGATGCTGTGGGTGCCGGCGGGCTCTGTCCACGTCTGCCATCGTGGGGCAGCACCAGGCTGGGGTGAGCAAGCCCGGTGGCACCGGCATCCGGCCCCGAGCGGCCCCACTGAGTAGCAGCACTGACCTGGGCCCACTGAGTAGCAGCACTGACCTGGGCCACCTGGCCCCATCGGCAGCCCCGAACAGGCTGAGCCTGCACAGCCCGAGCCAAGCCAGTAAACCCTGCGATCCCGCGATTCTGTTACTAAGTGGCAACTTTGTTGCACACGGGTCCTCGCTGCGAACGACAGAGCGGCTTATAATCCGATGCGGCTTATGTATGAACAAAGAATAAAATGTTGCTGACACCCGGAGATGCGGCTTATAGTCAGTGCTGCTTGTAATCGTGAAATTGCTGTACGCTAAAGAGAAAATGGTCCTCTGCCTTTATGGCTTTGTGACTAAGCGGCTTGTCACGAACGGAAAAACTACTGCTATATTTGTGTTGAAGAAACAAACTGATTTTGCACAAAAGGTTTTCTTGGTGTAGGTCTCATAGTACAGAGGATTTTCATGTCACAAAGTATGGAATGCTCATAGGAAAAGTATGCTTTTGGGACAATTGCTCAGTATATGCACTGCATTATGCTTTTATTCCTGTATATTATTATTAACATGTAACACCTTGAAAAAGGACTTTAAGTAAATTTTCTTTTATTTTAAAAGTTAACCAGAATCAATATAGAAAGCAGAATTTTAAAACTGTTAGGCTCCTTGCATTTTTAAAATTTAATTTGTGAGAAATAAAAGTAGCAAATAGATTCATATTCAACACTGTAGACAGAACATGTGCTTTGCTTCTATCACCCAAATGCAGACACATAAGACTTCTGTATTAAAGATTATGCTACAGAGCTGTACAAAATTTGCTGACTTGAAAGTTGGCATGGAAGGAAGAACAGTAATTAAATCTGTTATCCTCTGGAGAAAGTTAAGAGGTAAAATGTACGTAATCCTTCTATTGTATATGGAATGGAGAAACATGGGCTTAAAGGAGATTAGAGAGTGAATGATGGGTAAATGGAATAGCTAAAAGCAACAAGTACTGTACTATAACTGATAGTTTCTGTGTAAAATTTCTCATACATTTGCATTTTGAATTTCAACTTGAAATTTTCACTTACGAGAATATTAGACTTTTAAGTATTTAGGTAGATGAAAGTTTTAAAATTGCATATTTATACTGCTTCTATGTAGAAAGGATTCTTTTCATATTTTCCATTTTTACCATATTTATATACCTACTTACTTCATCATGGTATTGCTCACTTTTAGCTTTATGATGAAAATTACAGTAATTTCACGAGCATAAAGCACATCAGAGTATAAGGCGCACTTCTGGGTGTCAACAAATTTCCGATCTTTGTCCATATATGAAGCGCACTGGCGTATAAGGCGCACTTTTTTTTTGCAGCAAGGATCTGCATGCAACAAAGTAATGAATTAGTAATGGAATCATGCGATCGCGAGGTTTACTGGCTCAGCTCGGGGCCAGGCGGACTCAGCCCCGCTCGGGGCCAGGCATGCTCAGCTCAGTTTGGGGCTGCTGTGGGTTCACACTCTGGGTTGGCAAATTTCCAAACTTTGTCCATATATAAGGTGCTCCGGGGTATAAGGCACACTTCCGGATTCAGACCAAAATTGAAGTCAAAAGTATGCGGCTTATACACCTGAAATTACTGTAATTAAAAATAGAAAGATTAACATTTAACATTCAATGCTTAATCTCTTCCCTTGATTGAATGGATGTCCTCCTTATCCTAATTTTTTGGTTAAAATACAGTAGATGCTATTTTGTACTGCAGTCAAAATACTGATTGTCTATATTTGTCTCCTTTGAGATGATTTACAATTACAGATCTAAATGCACAAGAAGTTATATGATTTAATATTCGCCTGTATAACGTAATTTCCTGAAGTGTTTATTGAATGTCATACAGATATTTTCCATGCTTCAACTAATATTAATTTTCAGTATTACAACTACTTTGTGTAGCACAGTTATACAAAGAAGTTTTGTCTCTGGGGAAAACAAACAAAAAACAACTAACAGAACAAAACAAAACCCAAAACCCAAACTGCAAGCAGAAAACTTCTATTTTTGATATCAGACTTTTCCAGTAAGATTGTTTCTAATATTATTCAGAAAAGCAAGCTTGATTCCAAACTGAAGATTATGTACATCACTCAGCTTAATCTAATTTGCTGCTCTTTTGATGACTGACTCTTCTGGCATTGTATTCCTTATATTCTTTGCCCAGACACTGCATAGTTCATTTATTCTGCTTGATAGTACTTTGGAGTTGCTTTCAGTTGTTCATGGGAACAGGGATCCATGGAAAACACAACCAGTTAAACAGGTTTAGTTATTCAAACCCCTAAAATGCACATGATTCTGAGTAGTCTGGCTCAGCACACCTGCCTGAATATACACTGAGAAAGTAACAAAGAAATTTATGCTCTTACAATGTACCCGTTGGATCTCTATGTTGGAAAGATAGAGAACAAATGATCTAGTAGCACCATTTAGTGCAATGCAAAGTCTGACAATGAACACAAGTAACAGAAAAACTGTGAGTGTAAAGAATATTTGTGTAGAAGAGGACAGACAACGTATTTTTTCCCTTGAGCAACTGATGTTCTTAGAAGGTGATAGCAAAAAATGGCATTCTAGCAAGAAGTTGATGTGTAAGATAGTGTGAGAACATTTGCAAGGCATTGAAGAACAATAAAAAACAGCTTTATTAATAATGGAGGGAATCAGAGGTAGGATTGTAGCAGTGACCAGACAGAAATATGACAGAAGTAAATAAACTCTCAGATCTTACAGGAGTCAGAGAATGCAGTGAGTATTTTCTAACCATAACTTCAGGATTTCTGGTCATTTTGAGAACTCTCTCATTTTGCTCTTTTGAGAACTTTTAGAAAGGTTTGTTATTGTGCAAATAAATAAGCACCACTGCAGGCTCATTTAATGAAAAAAAAATATGTTAATGCATATATTTTCCCTTACATGAACTGGAGGTACAGATGTGTGGGTTTTACTCAGGTCAAAACCAAATTAAATTAATTTTGGGGTTACACTGAAAAAATAATTCTGAAACTCTTATTTTATTTGCTCTAGACTTGCTAACTATCATTTCAGTTGCAGTTGGTCAGACTTAAAGTTTAATAAGTATCCACACATTAATTTTTTGGTTTTCTGATGATATCTACTTAATTCATGTTAGCCTATTGATAAAGAATTTTAAAAGATTTTGAGCTGATCAAATACAGAAGATTTTTCATTTTAATTTCAAAATACCATATGTATTTTGGTATGTGTGCAGTTTACCTTTCCTGTAATATTTTAAGGATGAGATTAGAAACACAAATTTGGAGATAAAAACATGTAAGGGAATAATTTTTATTCCTTTTGATCCTAGATTTTTGATTAGTTCCTTTTATTTAATTCATTAAATAATTTTGTAATTTGGTCAGTACATGTTTCTGTATACAAAAATGTGTAATTTCAATGGGTCTTAATAAACTTAGTAGAAGTGCAAAATCAAGATTTCTGGAAAAATACTGCTGCAAAAATATAATCCAATATGAAAGTATTTTAAGTCTCCTTGTTATAGGCACCTAGGAATGTAGCTAAATTGCATTTCAGTTGAAGTAAAATCTGAATTCTACTGGGAAACCGAAATCAGATATTTAACAAGTTTTCATGTAAAAAATTGACATTGCCAATATACATAGTGTATGTGGACAAATAAAGATTTAAAAGAAACAATAGTAAATAGAACTTTCTATTAAGAATAAAATTGCATATTTTCTGCTATAGCATTTGTTTAAATATTCATGAGGCACAATAGTTTCACAACAATTCAAATATAATTAAATGATGCATTTTTGCCACTTACAAAAGGTTTATTAAAGGTTTATTTGCTCATGCAAATTAAAGTTTTAGAGTAAAAATCCACATGAAACTTAGCACTAACAATTAAAAAAATTATTGGAAGATTTCTCGCCTCACTACAGTATTTTGCCATGTTGAAACTGCTCAGCTTGTCTTTTAGAATCTTTAATGAAACCAGGGAGGAGGCTATTTATTTGCATAATAGGACATAATTTGCTGTGGTGAGGTTTTAATTATTTATAGGCTGTCTAAAATATTTAAAATGGCATCACTAAGGAGCATGAAATGCTGGCTAATGCCTTCATTTCAGGTTTCCTGCAGATTCCTTTATGGGTCAAGCATTTTATTTGTGTTTGGCATATTAGCATAGTAGCTTCAGAAATGCAAGGAAAACAAATTTGTTCCAGTATGTTTGCAACTTGAGTAATTCAAAACTGGCAAAGGTCATTGGGAGCAATCAAGGGTACAAAACATGCCAAAGGGGGGCAGCCAGATTGATCAGTTGTGTGATATAGTTCTATTCAAGTACATCTGTATCAGTACATGTTTACTGCTCCACCTCTGTATGTAATTTTATACATTATTTGCCTTTATTTCCCCATTACTTGGATACATTTTATTATGCAATATATATGAAATATCTATTTTTTTTAAAATATCAAGTTCTATATTTTCAGTCTTTATATGTTTTAAGTAATTCCAAATTGTTGATGCATTTTGAGGGATTTTACTCACATAATACAGAAAACTATGTACTTGGCGTCTTCATTAGAAAGTGTTGAAAGCAAGGACACAAGGGAGGAACAGGAGTTCTCACTCCCAGGGAAATAAAATGATAGAGTTGATTTTCCTTGTGGTTTGAACATTCATGTGAGTATATACAAAGACTATCAGGTGCATTTAAATACATTTTTAAAAGTTAACTGGGCCCATTTCTACATAAGAGATGTTTGCAGAGCCACATGAAGCCAGAGTATGGAGAAAAAGTGAATGGCTCAGGAATCTTCACGGGATCCTTGATTGTAGTAGACCCTTCCCATCATGTGTTGTTCTAACTAGCCTGGTTAGAGCCCTCTGGGTGGCAGCTTTTCCCTCAAGCAGAATGATTACCGTCCTGTTTGGTGTTACCTGCAAGCATTTTGCATAGGTCCTCCATTGCCACCTCCAACTAGAAAGGTGTAAAGCAGAGCAGGTCCTGCAAAGGCACTCCATGCTGGCTTCTGAGCGGACCCTGACTCGTGAATCACCCTTTGGCCTGAGTATCCAAGCAGTGTTGTCACCACTTGGCTGTCCACACATCTAGACTTGAATGTTGTAACTTGGATACAACAATTAACTTAATCCTCCATAATTCAGCATGTAGGGAATCCTGACTAGAATGAAAACGTTAATAATAATTGTAAAAACATAAACTCTTTCTTCAGAGAACTACTTAAGAAAAATCTTCTCCCAATATACTTTATAGCAATATAAGATAAGAAAGCTGTGGTAAAACTCATTCATGAAACTACTCAGAGAAAGACATAATCCAAGAATACAATTCAAATTTTTGGAAGCATCCTAAAAATCATTTAATTAGAGAAAATGTATTATCAGTACATTTCTTTTCAAAACCGTTGTCTTTTTTTCCTCCACCGTTCTAGTCTCCAAGCATCTCCAAATAAAAAAGTTTGAAACAAACTGCTACGGTTTCTGGCTTTATCTTGGAAGCATTGTAGTGTGGCTTCCTAAATATTATATTTCTTCTTTTCTTGTTTCACCTGGAATCTATTTTTTGCTCAATCTCATTGCTTTTTCCAGTTTCTTAGTGACTTAAATATTTAGATCAATGCAGTATTCAGTAATTAAATATTTTTATTGTTAACTTCAAGTAGAAGTATTAAAATATTGTTTATTTTTTTCACCTACTACACAGATCTGTCCAGTTATCAGCTGCCATCATCAAGCTATTTTCTCTTATTTTATTTATCAAAACAGAATCAGAAAAACATCCTTGATGTGTCAGTTAGCATTAATTTCATGTGATACTTTTTCAAGGTTCAGTCAAAGTTGTTATGTATTTAACAAATGCCTCAGCAATTTTTTTTGAAGTTTCTGGGCTTCTTGGAATTACAGACTTGTCCTCAAAATTACAGTTGTTTTATACCTTAAGGTAGCTAAACTTTCAATATCAGATTGCTCTAGGTTTCTATCCTATCCTCTTGAAAAACTTCAGGTTATTTTCCTGTCTTTTGTTTTCATACCCTTTGCCTCTTAAAAGTAACACTAGTGTCCAGGTAACTTTCTCAGTGTCATTTTCACCATTTTTGAGAGGATGTCACCAGCTGGAGGAAGATGAATTACTTCTGTAATTTCATGGAAATTTTGTTGTCTCTCTTCAGCCACAAATTCTTAGGTTCCTGAGAGAGATTGTGGATGACCCATTCTTGGAAGTGTTCAGGTTGGATGGGGCTTTGAGCATCCTGATCTAGAGAAAGATGTCCCAGCCTATGCCAGGAGGATTGGACTTAATGGTCTTGAAGGGTGCTTTCCAGCTCAAACCACTCAGTGAATCTGTTTTTATGGCTCTTCTCTCTGTCAGGTTGCTAAGAAAAACATGTGAGTAATTCTAGTAATTTTCATCATAAAGCTATAGAAGCTTTATTTGAAGCATTTTTAAGGGAATTTTGAGCCTTTAATTTTCTTTTTAATACACTCTTCCTTCAACACCAGAGTTCAGAATCATGGTGACCACCAGATGTACACCAGAACTTAAATTTGGCAATGCTGATTTTGTGGGGTTTTTTTGGTTTTTTTTTTTTCCATACAGAGTAACAAATTTTGCCCTGGAAAGGTCTAAAATGACAATAATTTCCATAATCATTTTGATCTAGAAATAAATTCCTTAATTACTTACTAGTTCTTTATTGTTAGTTTTTATTATCATTAGTTACCTAAGAGATGTTTGTCAGTTTTCACAGATCATGGATAAAATAATTGTAACAGAAATTTAGCTATTTTACAGGAGACAAAAGTGTCTATTTGATGTAGCCAGGCAACTGACCTCAGTTTCCTAACTCCAGATGCTCCTCAGCAGTCAAGAAATGTTTCAGAGTCAATTTCCTTCTTAGCTTAATAGCAGCAATAGTTTTGGCCAATTAGCTACACAAATTTAAGAGAAGAAAATGTACATCAGGCAATCGAGTTTATTACTATGCATTTTTATTCTCTTTAGGGTCTACGTAGTGGTATATACCTCAAGTACTGTCAGTGACATTTTTGTTTCTAGTCTAAGAAAGCTGTGATTGTCCTGTTAAAAACCCAGAATTTTTTATTTCAATTCTGAAAACTTTTTTCTAATAATTACTCCTTTACGACAAATGTGATTATTCCGCCAGACTTCTATCAAAACTGTTTTTGTGTTTCCTGGCAGACAAACTACTGTGCTGATTGTCTCTCTCTCCTTAGTATGTTCTGTGGCTTAGAAACCAACCTTTTTTTCCACTCTGTAGAAACCAGAATACATCTCAGGCAAATTTGGCATAACTGAAAAAGACAACAACAACAACAAAAAAGACAACATATTGGACATTTTTAAAAAGTTTTGGGGGAAAAAAGATACTTTTTATGTAAAAAACAATCACGCACAATTGCATTGCTATGTTTATTAAAAATTGAATTGCATTGTTTATCTGCAGCCACTATAAATAATGTAGACAGTACTGAATAGAATTTAAATTTTTACTTTTTTATTGAAGCTGCTCTTCTCCTTACAAACTGTTGTTGTTTCCACATGATTTTTCTTTCTTTTGCATTAATTTCCTTAGGACTGTCTCTTTTTCTTAGATTTGCATTCCCAGTCTACCTCAAAAATTGCCCATATTGAATTAGGGAATCTGTAATATTAATATATAAATTTGTCCTCCCTTTTCCCTTTTCTTGCTTGTCCAGTGAAGATGTAAACCTATTTATACCACATCTGGTAGGGAACAAAAAGGATTCTTTTGAAATGAGAATCTCAGTGAACAACTAGATTTGCTTGGGTACTTTTGCAAACAGGCGCAAAACCTTGTCATGGTAGTAATTCACTAGGCATTTACAAATTTTTAATCAATAAAAGCATTTCTAAATTTTTTTTTGCTTTTGTCGTTTGTCAAAGTGTGAGGTTTATTTGTGATAAAGGATGTTATTCTTGTGTTGTACATTTTTTTTCAGCTATTACTCTAAAATATTGAGTAGAATATTTTGCATTGCAAGGTGAAAGTTGTTCTGTATTTTAAAATTAATATTCTATCCTACACAGTTTAATTCTGTTGACACAATGATAAAAACTTGGAAAAAAAGTGATCAGAATGGATACTTAAAAATATAAAAAATTCTAAGTTGAGTTCTAAAATGAGTTGACCTCACTTGACCAAAGGTCCCCTGTCAAGTTAATGAGAAATGGAGCAAGAATTTCAAATGTGCTATCATGCTATTTACTTAACATTTAGGAAATCACACAGTCAGGATGCTAAATTGATATTCATTAGAATATTCAATGTGAATGGAGCAAAAGTTTGCCTGCCTGGATTATTCTGCTAGCATTTCTCATTTATATTCTTGATTTATCTGATTTCTGTTTGTTCTTTACAGATTTACAGATTTATTATTACAAAGTAAAGTGCCACCATCATTAATATCTGATTAGGTAAATGTAAATCAGACCCCTGTGGCAGTTAGAGTTATCCTAACTCTGGGAGCAGATGACTAAACCAATATCATGATGACATAAACCAATACTATGCCTGTTTAGAAAAGCTTTAAAACACAATAACTAGATACCTATGAAGTTATAATTAAAATAAATATTAGTGGCTTTTACTGTTTAATGAAATGGAAGACATTATGCAGCATTTAAATCTGGTACTTTTTTTTTGTTTTGTTTTGTTTTTTTTAACTACATAGTTCATTTCTTATACCAAAAACCCACTCTCATTTTCATTCTGTTATCACTTTTTTCAAACGAACAATGTTGCTTTAAATCTGAGCCTTTGCAATTAGCTTCATTGTATTCTTTTTAAGGTAGATTCATTTTTTGCTTAGGAGAAGCAATTACTTCTCCTATGTCAGTGAAAAAATGACATTGAATTCCTTTAAGTTTGCAGTTTATTCCAAGAGATAAATTACTGAACTTCCTTAAACCTTAATCTGAAAAAACACTTCATTGAAGCATGCTTAGATTTTTGTGCAAGCCTCAAAATTCTTGTGTACAAACTGATACTGTTATGATCACCTTCTAAGGTTGAAAAGCTTTGGCAAGTGTTGGATTTTCTGTTTTATCCAAGCAACACCATTAAAAAATCCGTTCTGCATGAAAGTTCAAAAACAGGGATGAACTACAGCCTGAATTATTTTGTTTAGAGATGAATCATAATTTGCAACATATGAGAGGATTATAGAGGTATTTTCTGTCCACAGCCATTTCTGTCACTTGGTGAGGAAGCAACATATAGAAGCATAAAAATAAGATGTTGTTATTTTCATTCATATTGTTACTGAACATTGCACAGGGGCATAAAAAAATCAAAGATGAACTGATTTTGATTGTAAGCACATTACCTATTGAATTATGTATATACCAAATTGAAGATTTTTTAGTAGTTGTTGTGTCCCTTTGCTATCTTCACTATTAATATCAGTCATATGTAATCTGGGAATTATAGGAGTTTTACTAAGTTTTAAGTTGTTAAATTTATGCAAATTCAAAATAGTTTCTTCCCCTTCCAGGAGGAAAAGCAGATAATAACTGTCACAGAAGATTCACTAACCTCCACTGATCCCATAGCATAGCACTTGATTGATTACAGAAAATATTTCATTAGGATACAGGGGTAGAAATTCATCAGGGCACCATTTTTCCTCACAGGAAATACAATCTGTTGTCAAGATGACACACTTGTAAAGTTTGCTGCTTTTTGGCTCGGGTAGAGTTAATTTTCTTCACAGTGGCTAGTATGGGGCTGTGTTTTGGATTTGTTAATTAACAATTTGTTAATTAACACTGAAAGCAGTGTTAATAATAGATGATTTTGATATTGCTGAGCAACGCTTGTACAGTGTCAAGACCTTTTCTGCTTCTCACCTCACCCCAGCAGTGGGGAGCTGGAAGTACACAAGGACTTGGGAGGAGACACAGCCAGGACAACTGACTCAAGGAATATTCCATACCCTGAGGTGTCATGCAGGGTATATAAAGCTGGGAGAAAGAGGAAGACAAGAGGGACTGTTTGGACAGATGGCATTTGTCTTCCCAAGTAACCGTTAGATTTGATGGAGCCCAGCTTTCTTGGAGATGGCTGAACATCTGTCTCTGTAGGAAGGGGTGAAGGAATTCCATTTTCTGCTTTGCTTGTGTGCAGCTTTTGCTTTCCCTATTAAACTGGCTTTTTCTCAACCCACAAGCATTCTCACTTTCACCCTTACAGTTCTCTCCCCTTTTGCACCAGCAGGGAATGAGCAAGCTGCATGTGGTTGCCAGAGGGGATTAAACCACCACAGCCCTTGCAACCAAAAAGTCTTGAGGTTTAACCCCAGTGGGCAATCAAGTACCACACAGACTATACTTTCATCCCAGTGTAATAGCCAGGAGAATCAGGAAGGAAGAGAAAATAAAACTTGTTGGTCAAAATAAGAAAAGTTGAATAATAATTTAAAAAAATAATTACAGTACTAAAACTAACAATAACAGTAAAAAAAAAAAATAAAAAAAGGACAGGGAGAGAGGAAACTAGAACTCAAGAAAAACAAATGAAGCAGTGCAACTGCTCCCCACCAATTGACTAATATCTGCCGTGTCCCTGAGCTGCAGTCAGCTTTTTCATGTAACTCTTTTTGTTTATATGCTGAACATGACATTCTGTGTTGTGGAATATCCCTTTGTGCAGTTTAGATGAGCTGTCCTGGTTATGCTGCCTCCCAGTATCTTGTGTGCTTCCTCACTGGCAGAGCATGAGACACTGAAAAATCCTTAATTTAGGGTAACAACCAAAACCAATGTTACCAACATTATGCTGATACTGAATCCAAACTCTCTACCAACAAAATTACTGCTATCCCAGCCAAACCAGAACACAAAGCCAGGTATACCTTTCTCATACTACGAGCACAGTGTCACTATAATTGTCCAAATGCTGGCAACTATTTTACCATAATTGTCTAAATAGCTAAATAATGTTCTTTCCCTAAGTAATTTAAAACAAGTTTCAGTATAGAATTCTTTAAAAAAAAAAAAAAAAAAGTTTCTTTTTATTCTCTAATGATCCTATTTATTATAAAGATCTAAAACTTGCACGTGAGGATATTATTACTATTTTGTATTATAATCTGTTCCCCATCTCCTCAAATTTTTCTCACACTGCATTGACTGAGTTTGTTTCTTTTTTCAAAGATTATTCTATCTCTGCTTTTCTGTGTTAAAAGCCCTTACATCAGTATCCACTGTTTCTCTAAAAATACTGAGTGGTGTTCCTCTGTGTCTTCATGTTACAGGCATATTTCCAGCAGCAATACTTATCATCTGTATCTTTTTAAATATTGAAAGGTTATAACAGCAGTGAGAAATACCATGACAAAAAGATACATAACAGATACTCTTGGCAGAGTTACTGTTGGCGAGCTCTTTTGAAAGAAAGATGATACCTAAAATAACTGTACTTCCTGAATATATCCTAGAAATAAGATGAAGATAACACTAAGAAAAATACAGTGTTACCAGTGTGAAACATACAGAAGTCGTGAGTCCACTCTAAAATTATTTTAATCTTGAAATTTACTGTATTATGTATAGGTATGTGTGTGTATACTATATACATATATATTTGTATTTGTCAGAGAGGTACAGAGTATCTTTAGCTTATGGAAATTTTAATTTGCTTCTGCTATTGCGAAGAGGTACTTGAAACATGCTATCAAGTATTTTTAAAGAAAAGTTAATTTTGGTAATACTATGGCTCCAAGGGTCTAGTCTTAGCACAAATACCACTATGTTTACCAATAGTGCTAACATTGCTATGTAAATGAGATTATCTTCTGAGCTCTGTGAAGATTAGAGTTCATTTGAATATTCTCTAGAAAAAAATCTGCACTGTGTATCACTATCCTAAAGTTGTGAGTGGGGGGAAAAACCTTACCAACCACTTATTTCTGTGAGATGAATTCATATACCTCTGCTCCAGTGGGTATACGGAAATACTAATTTAATTTTCCTGCAATGGGAAGGTTTTATACATCTCAGAGAATTTTTGTTCAGGGAAGTTGGCTTTTAGAATTAAAGATGTGAATTCTTTTCAGCCAGAGGCTAAAGAGGTACTCCTGGCTGTAGAGTATGCACAGTGGATATAGTCATTGACATATCTTGCAGATGTCTTGTCACGTTCTGCTAGCAGCTGGTGTATTCTCCTCTGCATCAGATAAGGCCCTGTGGGCTATTTATAGAAAATGTGTGGGATCTTTCTGTTGTTATGTCTTTCACATGCCCTCCTAATTCTGGTAAGCTGCATCATGGGCGTAGACTGCTAATGGTGAGCAAATAATGTAGATGATTGGGACATGGCACACTTTCCCTGTAGTTTTGGGGGGTCCCTGCCTTTTATTCTTTCCATTGCTGAACCCGGACCTTCCTTTAATGCACTTCTGCAGTAAGTTGTGCTTAGCCATTCTTCAGTGTTTTATAGCTACAGCTGTATGTGCTGTTGTCCACTGGTGAGGTGCATACTGCTAACTTACCCACTTGGGAGATGTGATTCTGCAACCACAGTGTCAGAGTCTGTTTGAGTTTCTCTGATTTACAGGACAGTGTACTCTGTGATTTAGGCTTTATTTTGTGAGCTCATTAAGAAATACAACAAGAGCAAACAGTGGCTCAATTCCCTTTGCACAGATAAGTCTCCCCCATGAATTCACTTACCACTTAATTCATGAGGTTTCATAACTTATAACCCATAACTCTTAATTCATGCATGTGTGAGGAAAAGCTAGTTACCTAGCTAACAGTGAGAGTGCTGATTCATCCTCCTTTGTCATGGTGCAGGCACCTCCTCACACTGAAAGGCTGGAAATATTCAGCAATCCAGCTGCTGTTAGATCTGCTTCTTAAAAAAACTTTTTTGAGTAAGGTGCTATTTCCTACCTTTCAGCTTTGAAATTTGGTCTATAACATTTCTGTAAATTACTAGATTCTGAGGAAACTGCCAGACAATAAATATGCAAAAATGATGGCTTCAGGTGACAGCAATCTGCAGGTGATAATGGCTACATTATGGCTTTTTAGCTCTTTCAGGCCACCTGTCCTGCCTACATGGAACTCTCAGTTTGACCTAATGGCACTGCTTGCAGCATATGTCAGCATGAGCTGCGTTAGCCAAATCTGAGCAGTGGCTGAGTGAACAGTCACTTGGCCATAGTGCCTTTTGTACTGATGTCAATGAAACAAAGAAATCCAGTGTCTTCAGCTCTTTGAAGTTAGGCATCTACTGTAATTTCAGACACTCTGGAATAGCAAAGAATCCACATGTGAGTATGAGAGGTGACACAATTTAGGGCAAATTAATTTTCTGTAATTGTCATTGAAAAATGATTTTACAATACAGTTTTGGCTAGTTTTAGTTTCTTCCTTCTTAAAAAGTGCTTTTAATTTTTCTTTATCCTTGATCTCACAGACTAAAATATTTAAACATGAGCTTATCTTTAAGCATACAGTTAGGTACTTCAGAAAATTAATACGTGTTTCAGAAACACTGCTAGATTTTGTTGCTAACAGTAGGAAACAAAAAAACACTAGAGGGAGAATGTGATATGTGAATTTGTTATTATTCAGTCCCTCCCTATATCCCTCCGTCTGTTTTTTGAGTGTCTGAACTTCACTCCTCTATATTAAGTAATGTGCCCAGTACTTAAGACATGTGACTGTAGAACTGATACACTCATATGGTACATATCATAAAACTAAGATACATAGCTGTTGAATTACTTAGATTTCTTTATGTATGCTTCAAAACTATGATTCTGTTTTTCATATTTTATTGCTTCATTCATTTCATTAATAAAAATATTTTCTTAAAGTGTTAGTATACTTCATCTTTTCAGCTAGTTTGATATGAAGTTTAAAATATTTTTGCTACCAATATGGAATTTGATATCATTTTTAATCTCATAAGATTGTATTAAGGCAAAATATCTCACACATAGATAATAGACAAGAATAAATAATTAAATAGAAATAACTTTATGATTAGAAGAATAGTTGAAGCGATGGCATAAAAGTATAATTATGATTCACATAGTCTTTGAAAAGTTTACTAAATGTTAGAACTACTGAAGGAATACAGTTTAATGTAAAAGCAGAAGTGCACACACATATGCATGTGTGTTTATGGTAAATAATTGTTTGGATCAATGAAACAGTGAGTAAAATGTTTGGATTTTTATTCTATGCAATTTTACATAATTAGGTTAATAAAAGCTTTATTTTTAAAAGTGTAAAGCGGTGTGGATGACAATATTATGAGGAACATCAAATTATTGTCATATGTATGAGAGATTAAAGTCTTTTTATTTCACAGCTATTCAAGTTGTATAATTCTATAGTTTTTAAAATGTTCTTTGTTCTTAGCATTAGTTTATAATGTTTTTGTACTATGGTTAGAAGATAATAATTAAGGAAATTTATTCACAGTACACTGACTGCCTTGTCAGAGAACTGTGGTTTATGTTCTGTTGTATTAGAGAGGTTTGGGAGTGCTTAGCTAAATAAAACATAAGTAACTCATAACACTTGTTTGAAATTACCTTACCCGTACCCTACCTTACCTTACCTTACCACTGTAACTACAATGTATAGGATGTTAGTGTGATCATGGCTAAGAGAAAATAAAGAAAATGTGTGTTTGAACAGTAATTAGAAGAAAAGGCAGACTTCTACTTTTTATTCCTTATTCATTGGAATGTAGTTAACTACCAACTTGATTTTGCTCTGTATGACCTTTTATAATAAAAACCTCTTGTCGTATGTGAGTGGTGGTAATAAGGGTATAGTTAATTTACATGGAGTCAAGAGAAAATAATAATTTGCATTAAAATCTTATCCTGGTTTTCACTGTGAAACTTATAGTTAGTCCTTTCCCAGTAATAATTTTAAAAAAATTATTTAAGAATGAAATGCCAGATATTTTTCATTTGTGGGAAAATCGCTGTGTTACAGATACAGATATTTTATCAGAAATAGATAGAGTGTATGTGTTGGTTTTAAGTAAGGATCTAATTTTTTTTCAATTACATCTTATATTTAAGCAGTGTTACTTATATGCATACAGAACCCAGTCAGTGTGACCATATTGATTGGACTGAATATTCATCCTGTCATGGCATTAGTAGTTCAGTTCCAGAGGATCAGCACACACAGGATGAAGAATCTCAGGAAATGGGACTCAAAAAAATCCATTAGGTAGACCTTAGCATAGAATATTTGGTGTTTTGTCCAGATTTTTGGACCTGAGTGGATCAGTATCCTTAATTACCACTACCGATCTGAACTGTCAAAATGCTCTTCATACTCAGGACCAAGTTTTGGTCCATTCGTGGTTTTTTCCACAAAGATAGTTTTGACAGTCATGCTAGAATTTATACAGCTAGAGTGTTGAAAGACAGCAATAAAATACAGTATGAGTAGCAACAAAAAGGCAACATTATAATTAATGAGCTGAAGTAAGAAAATTGGGGTTTCTGCTTTTTCTGCTGTAGCATTCCACATTTCTAGGCCACTTATATCTGGAGAATACCACAGCTACACAAGAGAGAGATCCATCTCTATTCCAAAAGCCACAAATTGTTTTCTTTTAGACCGTGGAGGAGACCACTTCCCCAACAAACTTCTGAAAATTTATTTTCTTTGATTAAGAATTGGTATTTTTAGTAACACTTGTACTTCTCCTTTTAATGATTGATGTGAA
This sequence comes from Turdus rufiventris, assembly GCA_013186435.1. Classification (NCBI taxonomy): domain Eukaryota; kingdom Metazoa; phylum Chordata; class Aves; order Passeriformes; family Turdidae; genus Turdus; species Turdus rufiventris. The sequence continues at coordinate 7,453,233 of PYHW01010620.1, read as the reverse complement.
GAAAATCAGTATTTAGTGATGATTGCCATTATGTGATATGTTAGATACTTTCTTCTCCTTAAATATTGTAGGGAATTATGTGAGTTACTAAGTGGCAGCTGTGATTGTATGATTCACACAGAGATTTCTAAAGACATTCTTTCCTTATGTGTGCAATATTGTACAGCTGAGTAACATGAAGCTTTGTTAATTTCAGCATAATCTGAAGCAGTTTCTGCCAAGGTTTACCACTGCTTGTTCTGACAGTTAGAATGTGCTGCCTGCTTCTCAAAGACACCTTCAGAAATATTACTATCCTATATATAAACAGCTTTATTAAAATATATTTAGCCAGGCTGAGAAATTGCTAGAATTAAAATTATGAATACCGTTATTTTTTTTTTTTTTTTGAAAAGCTATTTATGTATGAAATTACAGTGATTACTTCAGGAAAAAGTATTCCTTATTCATTTTTTGCTTTCCTTCATTGCTTACACTGTGTCAACATGTCATATTTATTGTTTATTATGTAAAGAATGCTCTGAATACAAAATGGTTAATTTCTTAATAGGAGAAGTGGGGCTGTTGTCATGCAAGTTCTGGAGTACTTCATGAACGTTAATAACTCTGTAATAAACATAAACATTAATAAACTCAGTACTTATGAGGCTAAGGGATAGTTTATTTCACGAGTAAAGAACAGCGTAACAGGGAAATTAAATGCAAAACCATACTCCAAAATCAGTTAATGAAATTGAACTGTATAGCATTTGCTTTTTTACATTACCTAACTTTATATATGGCTTTATTTTTTCACAGTGAACCTTCTGTTGACACTAGTTGCTCTCGTGTTGCATGGCAGTTACTCAGAAATTAAAACTCCAGCTACCAAATGCACTCTATGTGCCCTGAACATAGGAAGTGATAAAAGAAATAATAGTACTTAATAAATCTTTACTACTGCAAACTGTTTCAATGAGGAGATGACTGTAGAACTCAGTGGTAATAATTTTCCCACTCATGGGCACCTGCTGATGTAACTCATATCACTGATCATTCATTTGTTCAGGTAGCTGTGAAAGATTTGAAATGTTTTTTGTAAAAGATTTGGAAATGCTCCCTAGTGGGCAGGCACCAGGATTTTGTTGTATTTCTTTTCTCCAACACATTTGTGGCTTGCACATGATTTGGGCTAACATTGAGTTCTAGCATCACATGTAGGTAGTCCCGTTCTCAAAATCCAGTAGTTGAGTGCTGATACTTGAGGACTCTGAAAATTGCAAACAGTTCACAGTTATGACTGTGTGCAATGGAGTTTCTGCTTTCTCCTGGAAAATACAGAATTTGTTCAGGAGTCTTGGGACAATCTAAGCAGCTCAGGTTTGGCTTTGCCAGTCTTTTGAAATATTTGGGAAATTATCTTAGAAATCTTATGTGACCAGGGTATTATTTTTTTCCCTGTACCTTATGTTGCCTTGTAGTTACTGGAAAGAGATCACTAGAATTCAGCTTTTATTAAATAGAAATGCTGTCTGTATATTAAATTTTGAGCTAAGGATAAGATTTCAATTAAAAATATTGAACCTTATTTTCTTTCTTGGGTTAGCAATGAAGCATTCCATTTCAGCTATGAGTGGGAGGTTGGATTAAAAATATGGTGATTTTTGGGCTTTGCTTTGCCCTGTAAGTGACTTTATCACTATGTCCCTTTAACTACATTAATTTCACTAGTATAAGGCACACTGGATTATAAGGCGCACTTCCAGGTGTCGACAAATTTCTGAACTTTGTCCATATAAGGCGCACTTTTTTTTTTTTTTGCCACTGGCTCTCCATGCGTGGCTGCTGCGGCCACCGGCTTCCCCTGCGTGGTGCCTGCCGACCAGGGCCACCTGCTCCCATCCTCCCAGCGTGGTGGCTGCCAGCCAGGGCTGCCTGCTCCTGCTCCCCCCACACGGCTCCTGCCAGCCGGGGTTGCCCACTCCTGCTCCCCCTGCGCGTCAACTGCCAGCTGGGGCCACCTGCTTCCCCTGTGGCTCTCGCAGCTCGCGCTTCTGGGATGGCAAATTTCTAAACTTTGTCCATATATAAGGCGCGCCGGATTATAAGGCGCACTTCCAGGTTTCGATCAAAATTTTAGTCAAAAGGGTGCGCCTTGTAGTAGTGAAATTACTGTTCTTCAATCCAAACAGCACTCTAATGAATTTTCTTACATTTGTTTTCAAAATTTCTGTCTACAAAATGGCAGTAGAATGTACAGTACATAAAAAATCTATCTCAGGAAGGCAATGAATAATACCCATCCTGAAATTCAAAACTAAAAAAAAAAAAAAATAGTCATGTTCTGTATGTATTTTAGCAAGAATATTGTGTGGGTTTTAGTCTTTAGAGAACAACAGGGGCATTTGAACTTAATTTTCTTCTCTTCATTGATGCAACCATTAAAACATTTTATAAAATACCACAGACTCTTCAGTCATGGGTGTGGGTGTGTAGGTGCTTCCTTTATTCCAGCTCAAGCTATTTCTTCGTCTGACTTACATAGACTAGTTTTTCTAGATCTGTTCTGCTCTATTTCTAACCACTTGTAGTGATATGATAAAATGTCAGGTGAGAGCTAAAAGATCAGTCAATTGCTTAGTGGTGCTTAATTCTTATAATGTTTATTTTGTTGTAAAAATCCCTTAACATCTGAATTGCTCTGAAAGTGTATATTCATACTAGTATTTATAAAGTATAGATGTTACAATGAAAGGAATCATATTCCTGATACCTTTCTGGTAACTCCACTTCTGTCCAGACGCATGCAGAAAGCTATGTCGTAGAAACCAAAGCAGACTTGTTTGGTTTGGGGTTTTTTTTATTTAATTCACATTAAGTATTAATTTTCATGCTACTGCAGTAGGTATACAGAGTAAAAAAAGTGTGTATGGTTTTGAAATTTGAGATTCTGAAATATGAAGCCTATTCTAACAGAAAGCAGAAAACCTTTAAAACGGAATTATTTCAGGTACTGTGTCAAAAGCATATAAATTATGGTGAATAAACCTTTTAATTTAATAGAAAGAAAACACAAACAAAAAAATGCTGATTATTTTAAGGAGTCAGAAACTATTACATGTGTTTATATTTGTGTGATATAAATATGTTTTAAAATAGCTTACTTAGCCAACTTAATTTAGGTTCATGTTCATGTTAATTTTTTGGTTTATTGAAAAGTTACAGTATCAAGACGTATTTTGCATTCATCATTTAAGTAATTTATAGTGCCATATTTGTAATTTGCTGTGTAACATCATCATGCAAATCATTACAAAACTCTGGTGGATAATATATATATAATATTTTGGTCTTTGTGACAAAAATATGTTATTAGAGAAAAAAAACTAAGGAAAGTTAAAAAAAATCAAGCATTCAAGTCAAGCACTCCAAAATTAGAAAATACTAAAACTGAAACTGTTGTAGCCTCTGTGGTTCAGCTTTTTTACATGTCTCTGTGTTAGGTAGTATCTATCCCTATGAAATTCTCTACTCGATGAAAAGTTCAGGTCTGGGAGAGATACATAGACCACAAAAAATCTAGTGAGAGCTGCTACCCATAGTAGTCTGAGAGCACCTTGACAGCTGAGGTTGGGACTGAGCATTTCAGTGCTGAAGAAAACAGAGTAGCTTAATTTACTCTAGGTGATGTTGGAGTCACCATCCCTGGAGGTGTTCAAGAAATGACTGGACATGACGTCTGGTTCCGTGATTCAGTTGCCAGGGTTGAACTAGATGATCTTGGAGGTCTTTTCCAATTTTGAATATTCTATGATACTATGATAGGACAAGGAGGAATGTATTTAAACTGAAAGAAGATTAGAATTAGAAAGGTTTGAATTAGATTTTAGGAAGAAATTCTAAACTGTCAGGGTGGTGAGGCACTGGAACAAATTGCTCAGGAAACTGGATGCCCTGAACTTGGAACTGTTCAAAGACAGGCTGGAGGGGCAATAAACAACCTGGTGAAAGTGTCCCTACCCACAGTAGGTAGACTGGGACTAGCAGATCTTCAAGGTCTCCCCCTGACCAAAGCATCTATGATTCTTTGATTCTATGATTGAAAATAGAAGAAAATATAAAACATATTATAGTAAGTTACATTATTAAAAAAA
>PYHW01010620.1:7413897-7448779 GCA_013186435.1 Turdus rufiventris | reverse complement strand
AAAAAAAAAAAAAAAAAAAAAAAAAAAGAGCCTTTAAGTTAGGCTTCTAGGAGTTCAGAGGCATCCCTTTTTCATTAGTCCATAGAATTTAACTTTCTGTCATCTTGGGTGAGCTGTCTTTTCTCTCTCAGATACCTAGACTGAACTTTGTTTGAAAGTTATGCAACTTCTGTAATTTCTGCATAAAAATCTTTTCTGATTAAAGTCGGGTTATCTGAGCAAAACTTCTCAGCTTTTCCTCTTCACACTAATTGGAACATTTATTTCTGAAGTATGTATGCACCTAGAGTGTACTCAGAGGGTATATGCCAGTCACACCCCCTCACTTTTCCTGCTCGCCATCTGTATCTGGGGAGTTGAGCCTTCTGCCTGGAAGTCACTATGTAAAGACAAATTTCATAACGGTGAAACAAGCACTTCCATCCATCGTACATACATATGTATTTCACACATACATGTGAAAATAAAAAAGTGCTTGCAATTAAACTAGAAAACAAATAAAATGAATTCTGAAGTTCTGCACTGTGGTTATAGAGCAGGATTTCATTTCAGACTGTATGAATGTATATTTGCAACTTAAAATCAATGCTAAGAGATAATAGATATTTTAAATACTATTCAGTGGAATAGATTATGTGGATTTTATCCAACTTCATAAACTTAAAGTAATTTTAGACCTTAATATGTTTCTAAAGGATGGTGCCTTGAATATATATCCTCACAAATTCTTATTGCTAGCCCATTTTAATATGCCTGTGCTAGTACCAAGGTTTTGGAAGTTTTTACTTTTGGATGTGACACAGAATGATAACTTCCCTTTAAGACTGGTGTAGCTACTTATGGAATCAATTATGCAACTTAAGTTAGCCTCTTGATAATATGTACAAAGAAAATGCATTTATTATATTATTTCTGAGAAAATAAAGGGAACCTACTGAATCATTTAAGTCATGAAACTGAAGACAGAACACACAGAATTTCTGAAGAAGTATTGTCTCAAGTATATAGTTCCCCATTGTTTAAATCCCTGATTAACCACTTTACTTTCTAAATTCCATGTATTAAGCATGGTTACACCCATTTTTCATGTGCTGTGTATGGAGGACAAATGTATTATCCTGGCAGGGAGCAGTGAATTCTGTAGAACCCCATCTTTGGTCTTGAAAGGTAAATGTAGTTATTTCTTCTGTCTGATATGAATTCAGATCTTCAACAGATCTTCCAGGCTCATGCTTTTGGAAATATGGTGATCCCACAATAGAAGTTTTGTTTTGTGTCACAGAAGTTGCATTTTGCCATCAAAGAGCATAACTTTGTATTACTAATTTAGTTTTGAAAGTGTGTTGACATTACTTCATTATGAAGTTATGACTTGCATTATTTCATTCTTCTGAAACATTTTACTTTGATATAGCACTTTGATATAGATGTTTGCCAGAAAGTATTTTTGTTATGTTAAAATATTATACTTTATCTGTACCTTAGACAGAGTTTCAAACTGAAAGTAGGACCAACATAATGATTATCTTTTTATACTTCAGAAAACTGTTTTATATCCACATCAAGCTTTTCAAAGAAATTCAACAGGAATTCAAAACATCTGAATCAAAAACCCAAATAGTAACATTTAGTGAAGGAATTTGTTATTTATCCAGCCATACTGAAGATTCTCCTGTTCCAACCAAGTCTCACTGAACAGTTTAAATTTCTAAATGTCTAAGTTTGTGAAGTAGATCATCAGCCAACCTCATTAGCGAATATAAACAAAAGGTCATTTATGCGTGCAAACCTCAACTTAAGTTTATGATTCAGATTTTCTTAGTTTATTGCACTCCCTGTAACTGAGTTTTTTCTGTGGTAATTGTAATACTGGTCATTGTTCCTTTAAGAATCAATGGTCATTCTAAGAAATAAAATTAGTAAAGTTATTAATCGGTCTCAGATAATGGTTAAAAACATTTGATCTAACAGTTTAAAATAATCTTTTGCACAGGGACAAGTTGGCTAAATAAAATATGAGTGAAAGGAGATTGTTTCCTATGGTGTTAGCATAATTTTATACTCAAAACAAATGCAGAATCTGCCAAAAGACATTCCATTTAACTAGACTTTGACAGGATGTTGACTAACTTGGAGTCGTTAAGACTACCGAAATAATTTACAATAAAATACATCATTCAACAATATTGGTCAGTCTTTTCTTAGGTCTCCTTTATTTCTTCAGTCTCTGATATATCTCATAATTTTTAGCTTGAGTGGTCTTCTACTTGGTCTTTGTACATTTCTGTTGAGCTCTTCTGATGCTATCTATTTCACTGCTTTTCCCATTGCCTCTTCTCTATTTATTTGAGTTCTCTTCACTTTCTTTCTGCACTATATTTTAAGTCTTCAATTGCCTACACCATCCACTGATCTGCTACTGTAAGGTTGCCAGCACAGCCCACCCTTGAGAACAAATGTTAAGACAAGGATGTGGGTGTGAAGGGGAACACCCAAAACTGTCTGAGAGGGTGTTTGCTTAAATGCTAACCAGGAGACTCTGAAGTGATTTCTGAAATAAAGGAGTCAGCTTTAAAAGAAATATGTGGAAAGAAAACCTTTGGCATGTGGAACAGTGGCAGCTGAACCTCCTTCATGCTGCAAGTCTTCCATCACGGCACTATGAAATGAAACAAGTAGGGACTCCCACTTGTGCTTTCACACTGAAATGAGGATTAGCAGCCTGTGGGGAGAGGCAGAGCTTCACATAAAGCTAGAGCTCTTCTGTCTCTCACACAAGGTGTCTGTCAATTGGGTAACCTGCCCTCCCAGGAGAGGATGATGTGCTTGTAAGCCATAGGCTGTCTATGTTCCCATAATTCTGTGGTTGTGAGTGCCCTTAGAACTTTGTGGCATTGGGTAAAGAAGGGGTTTAGAAATTAAGAGGTGTTTATCAACATTTTGTGTCTGCTATTGTACTTTGTCTGTTGTAGTGTTAATGATGAATGCAAAATTCATTGATTGTTAGTTCATTATTTCTTATTGTTAAATCAGAAAGCTGAATAAATCCTGATTTGAACTATGTAAATAGAACAGTTTGTCCCTGAAAAAATTACCAATTTTTTGAATCCTAATTACATCCTAGAAGCAGTTGCAAAATAATTTGCAGAGTTTTCATGTCTGAAAGTGAGCTTTACATGTGAAACCAAGAGATTTTAGTCTAATTACAGGTCTTAACAATCTAAACAGAGAATTATTAGCCCATTTACAAAGATTCTAGATTCTTATAATGCAAATTATTCAGTTTTTACAACTGATTTCTGGTACTGCAATTTTAAAGTATTTCCTGGTATCCATCCAGCATCTCTGTGTTGTGCTCAGGCCTCTGCTGCTTTTCTTGGTCCTGAGGCTGGTGTCTTGGAAAGCTGGGGAGAGGGAAGAGGATTAATTATAGGAGTAATTATAGCACTGTATTTGCTGGCCTGCAAGGCTACCTTGTACTGTGGGGAAACTAAACAGAGGTTTAATGTTGTCTTATGTCATTTTCTCCATCTTGTCATCACTTTGTAATAGTGAGGTGGACCTCCAGGAGGTACTGTTATCTGTTGTGTACAAACTTTTACATTAATTTTGAGCTATTTTTTTTTGACCTGGCAGAAGGTTTATCTCTGTAGCATTTGTGTAACCAACAGGGATTGGTTTTTTTTTGTTTCCTTCTTGTTGTCTGAAAGGTTTCTGATAGTGGTAGAATCAGCATTAATGGAGCCAGATAATGGTCAGATAACCTGATTGTAAACATCTTGTTTGAACAAGCAATCCTTCTGTTTTAAAATGCCTTGTCCTGTAAATTGTTATTATCAAATAAGGATCAAGTTTAATCCCTAAGCTTGATACTCCATATTTTTTAGCATTACTTATATAATTTTGATACCATTTCCACAAAACTGTTAGATTGAAATGTAGGATAATATCATGCTTACTTGAAAAAAAAAAAGGTAGATTAATAAATATGAAAGCTGTCATTTTACAATAGCTACATAGTATTCTCCAACAATGCTGTGTTTGGATAGTCAGAATAATAACTGATAGCCATCTGATTCTTCTGAAGACATAGGTAGTACCATGTTGATATCAGTCCATGTGTGCAACTGTTCCTAGAGCTATGTGTGCTACATCAAAGCTGCCTTTTCTTTCTGTTTCTGTGTGTTACTATGGCATTTTCAATATTTACATTCATTATAGGAATTATTTTTTCACTTTATGTTGTCTTATCTGCTTTCCTTCACTTAGTTGTAGACTATCAGACTACTTTATTATTCATGTCCCAGCATATTAAGTAAAATATATCTATATTTTTCAAATTGTTATTTCAACAGCTGAACTTACCTTCATCAGAAAATAAAAATCTTTTAACACCTTCAAAGACACGCTATAGTTTCAGAGGATCTGGGCAGGGCCAGAGGCTTCAGCATGTTCTCTACCTTTCTGTCTCTTCCTGTACTCCTGTATTGGACTCCTAGTTTTACTTCAGCATCTGGAATCGAGGAACATTTTGTGTGCTATTTAATGTTAAATCTAGGGTGGACAGTACAACGAAGTTGAGTTTTTACTGCAACAGCAGATGATTAGGAAAGAAAAGTAAGGTGTAAAAAAGAAGAGTATGGATATCTGTAAGCTATTAATAATGGCTGTTATGGTCCATCCCCAGCTGACAACTAAGCCCCACACAGTCACTCTGTTCCCTAACCAGCACCATGTACAGAGGGATGATCCCTGATCCTTCTGGCACCTCTATTTCTGATCAAGGCCAGGATGCTGTTGGCCTCCTTAGTCACTTGGACACTCATCTGGCTCATGTCCAGCTGCACCTCCAAAGCCTTTTCTGATGAGTCTCTTTCCTGCCATTCTGCCCCAAGGCTGTAGGGATAAATCAGGTTTTTGTGACCCAAGGGCAGGAGCTGGCACTTGGCCTTGTTGGCCTTGTTCCATTGGTTCAACCTGTCCAGATCCCTCTTTAGAGCTTTTCTACCTTCCAGCATGTCAACACTTCCACCCAACTTGGTGTTGTTCGCAAATTTACTTTGGAGTGAGCTTGATCCCTGCATCCGGTTGATTGACAAAGATATTAAACAGGGCTGAGGGGGACACCACTAATGACCAGATGGCAGCTAGATTCAGCACCATTCACCACTACTTTCTGGATCTGGCCGTCCAGCCAGTCTTTGATGTATATCTCCTATGATTTGCAGAACATACTAGCAAATAATGAAATTGTATTCCAGTCCTCCAATTGCTTTCAGAAAGTAACAATTCAGATGTGTAAATTCTCTAGGGGGAAAATGCTTCCTTGACTGATTCAGCAAGACTCATGTTATAGTTGAATCCTAAATCTTTTTGAGAGAAGATACTTCACCATTTAGTGCTCTTTTTATTTCCTACTTAAGAACTGCTGAACTAAATATTGCTCAAAGTACTAATAAAGCTGTAATAGAAAATGTGTTATGCATTTGTTTATGACAAACATGTTAATTTGCAGTTTATATAACCTGGAAGTGCAGCCAATTCCTTTATTTCTTAAGAACTAGAAAGCTAGTAACAATTACCAGGGCTAATAGACAAATACATAACCATAGAGTGAATTAACAGGCAGATTACTCAATTTTTAAACTTAATATAACAATGTAATCAACAAATTTTCCAAATGTAACAGGCAGTAATTAAATTAAATCTTATTTTTTTAACGTAGTTAACAGTCTTCATTGGCACATCATACATTTACTAAGAAATTATGTCAGCAGTAGCTGAAGTAATTTAATTTTTTTAATGAAGTATTGATTATTAATTTTGTGTAGATATACAAATCATGTAGTTTAAAAAGTTTGAGGGTAACTGTGTACATAGTTGGTTTTTCTAAGCTGTACTTTAGAGCTACTGTACATATACACTATGGCTTAGGTAATTCTCATCTCCCATCATATTTCTTTTCTGATTAGTCTAAGCATGATAGGCTGTAGTTATCTGAAATACAGTGACAGAGCAAATAGACATGGTATTCAACTCAAATAACAAAAGAAATATTCTACTAGTATGACTATTCAACCTGGACAGAGATAGATAGGTATCAAGTATGTATGTTTTTCATCTTTGTGATTCAGCTATGATCTTAATGGATTTGTGTGTGTGTGCAAGTTGCTCAGCCTTCTTTGGCTTACCTTTCACAACATTTAATTTCCTCTATTTCTCTCTTACCTATGAGATTACATGGGGAGAAGCTGTCATTTAATGGCAATGCCCACATAGACATTTTCAACTTCACTTGTCTAATTTTTCAGGCAGAAAGAAGTCCATTCTGCTTGTGCACTGAGCCATGAAACCAGACGGCTGCAATTAATACAGCAATGAAATGAAGAATGATATCTTGGGCTCTGCAATGTGATTACACTCTGTGGTTTCCTTTGGCACAGTGTATGAATGAACACACTAGGAAAACTGTGTAAACATTCCCTGAGATGAACTGTGTTGTAAGATACTTAAATCCTTCACATCTGCTGACCATGCAGAACTGAGAAGTTCACTGAAGGGAGAAAAGGGCTTGTGTAGGACGCCATAATTGAAAACTTACCTAGGCATTCTGGAAGCCAAGGATGGTGAACTGAACCAAACTGAAAAAAAAAAAAAAAAAAAGAGGGACAAGTTGTCTAGATGCCCATAATCCATCTGGTTATGGGAAAGAAGTAATGGGTGAATAGTAAAACGAATAAATTTCCTCTAAATTTCCTAATGCAAGCTTCCCTATTTTGCTACTTGTTCTTTATACTCAGGATTTTGAAATAAATCCTACACTGGTGCTCTCTACTGAAGGCAGTCATTGTTTAGGGTATAATTCTCCTTAGGACCTTTCCAAGAATTAGGATAACTTTCTAATTTACCAACTTTAATTAGTTTTATGATAAAAAGGTTTCTATCAGTAAGTAAATGAGGATAAACATTAATTATTAAATATGTGCCTCCTCTGTGCCCTCTTTTGGGAGGAAAAATTGCTGTCTTGAAGGCAGCAATTTTTAAAAAAATTGCATCTGGGATTTAGGTTTTAATTATCAATTGGTAAAAAAATCTAATAAAAGTACCACACCCAAAAACTGTCTTTGCTGGGTACAGTACTGAGGCGTTTACTAAAAGTTTCTGTGATTTTTTTTTTTTTGGTAGAGGGTGCATTTGGATGTCTAATTACTTATCTCTCCAGATTCATGTTCTTAGGACTACATAAATAATGAAGCTTTTTTTTTCTCATTTTCTATATGAGATTAAATAAAGCCTCAGTTGATTACAGTTTATAAATTGACCACATGCCAATTATACTGGAGGTTTACAAAAGGTAATGAATAGCTCATTGACTGTGTCTGTTTACTGTGCACTCTGCATTGATTTCTGGTTTGTTATAACATTTCACACATCAGCACTGGAACCACTAGACCTACCATTCTCAGAGGGTCCTGAGAGTGCTATGGGTCAATACCTGAATCATATACTGTACATACTCTACTTTGTTCAAATTAATCATTGTGGCCCAATTTCTTTCCTAATATAAGTGGATAGAACATCAGGCCTTTTTTCTGATACAGCTTTATTGACATACCAGTATAATTTCGTAGAAATTAGTATCATATTTTGCTAGAATTTCTGAAAACTTTGAAGTTGTTATTTTGCATTCCTTACATTCCATTACTTGATAGGGTCTTATTTTCAATCAATAATTGTTCATTTCGAGTTTGCTTTTGGATTTGAGTGTTAAAATTTTGATGTACTGAAACCTTCCTGGAGACTTACACCTTCTGCTTATCAAACAATTCAGCTTTGCCATACATGATCAGCAATAAACATGATATTCTAGGCAGTCTTTAAACCACACTATTATATGGCTGATCTGTAAAATATTTTTCTGCTTATGAGAGTATTTATTAACTTTTATGTTAAGTGCTGGGAAAAAAATTAGCATTTGTATAAGAATTAAAGTGTGTCATAGGCAAGAAAATACAATGCAAGAATAAAAGAAATACATAACTAATATATAACATGAACTAATAAGTTAATGCTTCTTCTGCCTTAGTACTGTATGTTTTATCACAGACGGTTGTCAAAAATTCTACCACTTAACAAATACTTTATTGAGAATGGAATTACTTTCTTTGTGGTGTCCCCTTCCACTTCCAGCAACATCAGTGAGAGATTTCCAGAGCTGGAAATTTATCTGTGCCATACATGGTAGTTGTTAACTTTCAACCAGGATGTCAGGTTTTGGGAGATTGTCCAGTAAAAGGGCTGAGGTAACTGACAAAATACATCACCACAAGACTGGTAGGATCATTGTCACATGGATAGTTGCCCTGAAAAAATATTTCTTTGTGTCTGACTCATCCACCCTCAGGTAATGAGAATCTTAGAGTTCTTGTGTAGTTCACTTTCTGCAGTTATTCAAAATACTTATCATAAATTTGATTTGTAACACAGTTTAGTTAAGTATATACACTAACCATTAGCTCAGTATTCATCTCTCTTCTCATTTTTTTCCACTTGCTACCTCGACTTTACTTATGACATCCACTAAATGTAGGCTAAGCTACATCGATCTAATAATGTAATCATAACAAAGACTACAACATTTTAGAGTCAAGTGTTCATGGGTGACATCAAACTGCCCTTAGTTATATCTGGATAAGTTTTTACATAGTTATTTTAAACCCTTGTGTAATCTCTAGCTAGTAGAGATACTCTGCAAGATAAGTTTTAGACTTTAAAATCATCAGTTTCTGTACAGTTGGGTTTTTAAAGCTGTTTATACTTCATAAATCCATAACGTATTGTGGCAGTTTTGCAAAAGCTTCTAAATGACTGCTTGCTTTTAATAGTTCTCAACTTCATGCTGTGCTCTTGTTTTATTAAACAATAATAATTTAATATTCTTCTTTCTGCCCATACTATTTGTTTATCTTGTACATTTCTTCTGCTGGAAGTATTTAGCCTAGAGAAGAGACGGTTCAGGGGATGTTTCATTGGTGTATGTAAATATCTGAAATGAAGGTTCAAAGACTATGGAGTCAATCTCTTTTCATGGGTGCCAGTGACAGGCCCAGAGGCAACTGAAGCTTCCTTCCTTTGGAAGAAGTCTTTCTTACTAAGGCATATAGAATTGAAAGTAAATAAAAGAATACAAAGGATATGAAGAAAAACATTATTAAATTATTACAGTCAATAGAAAAAGAAAAAAAGACATGCAACTGTACTGCTTGCAGAAACACCTAGAAATACCTTAGAAAATATAACAGTAAAGGAAAAACTGGTCCAAATACCTAAAACAAAAATGAAAGGTTTCAAAAACATACTCTAAACTTGAGAACAAAGAGATAAGCATGTAGCAAACAGACCTCATCTAAAACAATTGAGTGTATTCCATATAGAAGCCATAGCAATTATGCAATTGATGAATATGATATAAAAACTCAAAACCACAGTAGACCCTGAAAGCAGAGTGAAATAGTTATCAAAATGTTCAAACTTTTTAAGAGATCAATAGAAAGAATGTTCAGATTATATTATGACATGATGTTAAAGAACTCTGTGAAATTATTTATAAAAATCTAACCAAAACAGAGATGCGCATGCTATTTTTTCTGAAAAATTAAAGCCAGCAAATCATTGGTCCCTTATTCTTTCTAATTAGTTACTAGTAATAATGGTGTTTAGTGCCTTTGAGAGCTTCCAATAGAATCACTGAAAACATTAAATCGTTAGAAATATTCCTTTGTCTATATTTCCTCAGTGGTTACATTGACAATATAGTAATTATTTTCTTTTTTGATTATTAATTCAGTAAGCAGAGATGTTGTGTTTCATAATCACCCAAATTCAGTGATTCCTTATTCACTTCCTTATTTATTAATTCGGGGATACATTTACTAAAGGGCGGGGAGTTTTCCTCACTCTCTCTGTACTTGTGACACCCTTTCATTCTGTAAGAATTGCATCCATCCCTTTCACTGGTAGGCCTTTGGTTGTTTCCTCAATTGTTCTTTATTTTTGTGTATTCCTACCATGTCTGTGTTTGTAAAAGTATTTTACTGAATTCTTCTTAAAATCTTTCACTGATCATTCTTAGAGTTTCAATCAGACTGATTGGCAGTCATATTTCCAATAGTACCTATAGTGCATTTTGTCAGAAGTGAACTTTTTTTCTTTTTAGTGTAAGGAAGGACTGTTTACTTTCTCAACTGTTTTCATTCATTCACAGTGATTTGTTTTTACTTCAGTTGAATTGGTAGAAATAATAATAGCAAAATAATAACCAAATCATGTAATTAAATATATTTAGGAAGTTGTTATTACTGGCTGAAACATACGGCCAAATCACTTAGGGTTGCTAAAGTTCTTGTACTAAACTGAGTGTGTCAGAAGACGTTCCTTACCTAGACAGAGAATTAAGCAAAAAAAGCTGTAACCTCTTACAGCTTTCAGCCTTAAAGTTTCAGAAGTTTCAAAATACTGAATAGTCTTTCTTCTTTCTGTTCTGTTTTCTGTTTGTAGTATGGTCTTTTGGTGCAGAAAATGTCCCAAATCTTTTTACATCTGCTTTTTTTTGGTTTTCTTTTTTTCTTTGGTGAGCCACATTCATAGTCTTAATTTGTTTCAGAGTTTACATGGGCACACTTCTCTTAGCATGCGGTGCTATTTCAGTTGGAAGTAGCTTTTTGTGCATTGTGTCAGATTCCACTCAGTTTTCTTGCCAAGTGAGGTGCCAAAGTGAATCGCCAAGTGAGAATAACCATCACTCGCCACTGAGCTGGTCCTCACTAGTGGCAGAGGAATGCTTTCAAATTTCTCACCAGTTGTTCTTAAGGAAGCAAGAGAACCCCTAAACTGACAGCAAAATTTTGGGGTTTTATTCTGATTACCATAGCAGATCATAGGAAATACAGAGTGAGATGTCTCATCACAGAAAAAGATAGTGTAGCACAAATTCACTCTATGACAAAAAGGCAGAACAGTGATTATGTAAGATTTAAACAGACTTTATATATGTCCATAGAAGAGGCTTTCCCATATTTTTCTTCTGGTGGTCCTAGTGGTATTCCCTGGTTTTATGCTGTTTCCTGAAGATGTTATTTCAGGACATTATTTTTGATAGTTTTACATCTCACTAATTTGTTATTCTTCCAGTCAATATTAAAATCTTAGGTGCACTGTAGAAATAATTTCTTCTTTGTAATCTGGGTCTTTATGACATTGATCACAGCCAGATGCTCATTTCACCATTTCACTTGACATGATCTTCCAACTGCCAAAATCTAGTTTTCTTTACTACTGAGAAGGGCTTAATGTCCATAATATATTTTTTGTTACAGTGACAGCTTTTCTCAGTTTTCTTATATTCCAATTATTTGGTCAGATGACAGTGGTTTCAATATTATCGAAATAACAGTGTCTCACGTTGAATATGCACAATGGATTTTTAATTTATGATGTGCTTCAAAATTATTAAGGAATCTGCACCTAAAACACAATGATATTCAACTTGGGGATTTCAGTTATTGTTTTAATGTTTCGTTAAATGCTGATTGTGCTTTTAAATTAAGACTGACAAGATGGAGTGTACAGAAAAACAGAACTCTGGAACATCTTCCAGAAATTGGAGCTGAGTATTTTCTATGTCTAAGGCGTAATCTGGAGAACATATGTGAAATACAATTTTTTTCTGCTTTTTTTGACACAAGTCCACTTGATTCACTTGAAGAGAATTTCAAATAAGATATTTTTCTTTCTTGTCTTTTTCCCCTATAGACTATCATATCTATGTTGTAGTGGTCAACACGTTATACAGAAATAAAAACTGACATGCATAGAGGACAAGTATTATCAGTGTATTTTATAGGCTTGTATTGGCTATACAACACAAGTGAACAGACCCAATTCCTTCTCTTAATTTAACTTCTCATCATTTCTGTCTTGGCTTGTTGCCACATCTGTATGCAGTAAAGTTTTTTCAGGTGTCCCAGCTTTCCCTCATTAGAAGTTTTATTTCTTCTTTTAGATCTCAATCTTTTTGTTTCTGCGGAGGTGAAAACTTAAATTTATAGAGAGCACTTTGGGTAACACTGCTGCCAATTAACCAGAGAGGTTTACATCTAGTATCTGCCAGCTTCTCTTAACAGATAATTTTTAGAGGATAAGAAAGTAGGAAGAACATTGAGGTAATCCTGCCTAACTGTTGGTATAAAAATGACTCTGTCTGTCATTTCAAGAAGAGCTCAGTACAAATGGGGCTTTAGTTTTTCTTGTAGTTACACTTTTGGAGAAATAGTTGTGTGATAACCTACCTTTAATGCAATGAAAAATGAAAAAGGATTTTCTAAAATAACGTATGAGAAATATGACATGAGAAATCTGATATCTTTATTTGCTATGAATGTAACTACAACTTTTTCTTCAGTGAAATTTTTGAGAGAATCTTTGAAAATTGAAATATAATTAGATACTGACATATTAAAAATAAACAAATGATTTTCTCTTTGGTCATTAAATAGGTATTTCTCTTACAGTTAAGCTAGTCTCATTTGTTGAAATGCCAGTTCTTAATGTAGCTCATAATGTCTGCTGGAGGATGAAATTACTCACAGGAGAGGGCCCTTAGAGAAGGATCAATGTTTTTATATTAATGTAAATTACCACTGATTAATGAATGCTGTAACCAATAATGATTTAAATCCTAACTGTGTTCCTTTTTTGGAACCTAACCTTCCTGTCAATATTTAAAGTTACCAGTAAGATTAATTTGTCATGTACAGAAAATAGTAATAATATAAACCTAATCACTAGTATTTTTTTCTATGAAAAACAGTGGTTTTTTTGGAGCAGAGAGTAAAATAGTAGTTAAGGAATATACTTTGTTTTTAAAAAAAGAATGCATATACTATCATTTATCCATGTCACTGAAATAAATGTCTTTGTATTTATGATTAATTATGCTGCATACTAGCTTTTCATCAGTACCTGTTCATGTTATATTCACTGTGATATTAGGAGAGTATTAGCTCGTGGAAGTTGTTACTCATGTTAGTTGTTGGCTGCTATGTCTATAATTTCAACACCATAGGAAATTAAAATATTCTAGACACTAAAAGAGAAAGGTGGGAAAAAAAATCTTATTTACATGGACCTGTTTATCAGTTTGGTTTTCCTAGAACTCTTTGTCACCTAAGCTAAGGAACACAAGTTGTTGATATGAGTACGTGTGTGCACCACTGCACTGACAAATGGAGTTTATTCTTGTGCACTTGAATTGAATCCAGATGGAGACTGCAAGAACATATATTTAACGAGAAACAAAGAATAAATAGCAAGTTGCAATACTGTGAAAAAGCAAGGGAGAACAAAGACTTAGTATCTGTCATGAAAAAAACACTTTGACAACCACTTTATAGCCATCAGACTGGGAACCGAGTCCCAGAGCTCAGAATGGAAATACTCCTACTCATACTGTGAGTCTGGCAGAAGAGAGATTGCACAATTCATGCTCCTTAAGGTATATTTTTGTACCAAATGGAGTATTATTCTGAAAATCTCAACCTAGGTAACAATCTCTTTATCTGATGGCTTTTGTCTTGATCAAATCAGAAGGTAAGACCTGGGATCTGTAGTATTGAAAGCATGATTATGGGAATATTTTCTGATAAACCCTCATCCTTTGAGGGTCACACATGCATTCCGTAACACATACTCATCCGTAATTTTTGCTAACAAATTATTTTTGTGAGTGTTAAATAGGTATGAGTCATAAGACAGATAGGTAAAGCTTACTTTATCATACTGTAAGACACAGTGTATGTCAAGGATAAGTACCTTGGCGAAGTCTATTGCTTAATTCATCAATAGGCAACCTTTCAGTTCTCTATCAGTTTGAGAAGGGATTTCTATTAGTCATAAATACTCCAAAAAGACTCTTTCCTGTACAGCTTCTTGAAATTTCCAGTTGTCAGAATTTCACACATTCACTTCTGCATTGTTATCTGTGTTTTCTGTAGAGGGAAACAATGCAAGTACTGTGTGGTTTGAGTTTATGTGGTAGTCATTTGTCTGCTTGGTATATTGGTTTTCAGTTCACTTATTTCAAAATTGTTTTCATGCAGTACTGCAGACTATATCTGGCTGCAGACTACAATAGGAGATGCATAAACCTATTATCATTTTGCACCCACAGTGCATATGTGGTTACATAAACACACTCATAAAGCCAAAAACCATAGAAATATTGAATTAGTGACAATTAGTTCATCTCCTTGGGGTCTTACATTATTATATAGTATTAAAATAAGTTCCTGTGTACATGGCTGAGAGAACCCAGAAATTTGACTGATAGTGTCTCCAAAAGGTTTTCAATAAAACTGCAGGGATATATCTGTAATGTGATCTTTCCTAAATATTCTTGTCTCAGTTGAGCAGTTGAATGTGTGAGTGTAGAATCAAGGAGTAGTTTGGTTAGAAGGAACATTAAAGATCACCTAGTTCCATTCAGAAAAATTGCATAGTTGTATAATGACAAAAAGTTAGTAAGAAATTGGGTTTTAAGCATATGAATGAAAACCAGACTGACCCTCTTTTATTACTTTAGTGGTTAGAATGCTACATTTTTTGTTTAACTATATATTTACAAAATTATTAAATGACCAGACTTAGCTAGAGGGCATTAGTTCATGTATGTGTGTGTATGTACATGTTGCTAATTATGTGCACTAATAAGCATAAGTAAGGAAACAGAAGCTAAGATTTTTGGATGCCTTTCAGTTGTATTAGGAAAGAGTCTGTAAGTAATAAATACCCTGATCCTCAGTTGCCCTGGGAGAAGAAGCCATCTGAGAAAGAAACTAGTGAACCGTTCATTTTATTTTAGGCATTTACAATATTACTTGTTACAAATCTCTTGAACATTTTCATAAATAAAACTTTGAATTGGCAGATGAGGTGGATTTTGGTGACTTGAAGATGACTGGACTGAAGAAGAGTGCAAAGCAATTAAAAAGTTCATATTTATTGATAGCTGAGGGCAAAGCCTTTTTTCCCATTATATTTTTCAATTGTTTTCTCATTAAAGGTGTTTTGAACCTTCTACTTCATTTTAACACTTAGCCAGGCTTCTTTTACTCTGTGGGAAAGGAATATTTTCTGTGTCATTTAAACATGCCCCAGTGCCTGCTTAGAAATCACTACAGCAATGCATCCAGTGAAGACAATTGTATTTTCTAATTATTTGTGTGAATACTCTCTTCTACCCCAGAATCTATTTAAAACTTACTCTGTATTTGTTTAAACACTGCCAGGTACTTTGATTTTTGTTAAACTTGGGTACGTTTGACTTCTATCTCTGCCTTAGGAACAGGGGATGATGTTTACAATTTCTGTAGCTGTATTCCATAGCCTTACCTTGCAACTGCAACTCACAGGACATTAGCTTCTGGTGATGAGTGGTAAATGTAGCTTCAATTCAACGAGTTCTTAATATTTACATTCTAATTGCATTAGATTCTCAGCCTTCATCACACATTCAAACCATGCTTAAGTGCAAAAGGAAATACAAGGTGTGCACTGAAACGATGAATCAATAAAGGAGAAAATGTTTTGTCTGTTGGTTCTTTCTGTGTCCACATCTCACACGAGTGAGCCTCTGCATGATCCAAAAGTGATTTTTTTCAGGAAATGTGCCTGAAACTACTGTGCCTTTTGACTTAAATTTTCACTTACTGAAGGAACATAATTTGTCATGTCTTGTATAATGCATAATTAATTTTTCACTGTTTTATTTTTCTCTCAGAACTTCTCAAAGCAAGATATAAAGAATTTTGGAGTTTCTTATTTTCATACGGAACAATATCTTTGGGAAACAAAATGTTTTGTCTCTTAATGGCCCATCCATTTTATATTTTAGCTGTGCAATGACAAGTAGGAATAAGGAAAAGAATCACTTTGAAATATGTGTTAGTCAGGAAACAGTGCTCCTTTCTGACAATATAAAAAATAGGGAAGAAATCAAACACATCAAAATACATGCATGATATATTGCAATAGAACCTGAGAAGAAAGATAAACTTATGCCTGTTTTCCATAAAGGGAATATACCATGTTTTATGAACTTGGAGTGCAGGTTTTTCTGTGATGAATTAAGTCTATAAGCTATAGTTTGTGTTCCAAGTTTTTGCCTTTTGTACTGCTAATTTCATCTTTTTGTGTCCTGTTGTAAAAATATACTTTTACCTTAACAATGATTTTTGAGGCCATGTAGAGTCACTGAAAGCTGTAGTTTTTCAAGGATGTGAGCAGTAACCTATTGAAATAAAGCACAAGATCAGTGGACCAAGGCACTAAGAAGAAGTTCAAGTTAGTTTCATAACTGAAATGAATGCCTCTTACTTGCAAAAAATGTCACTACGTTTCATATGTCATTTTGGCTATAAGTTCAGAATCTTAGAGTCAGAAGTGCTGAGCACTTAAACTGCATAATTAAATATTCAAACTACCTAGTTTGGTGATGAACAGTCTTCCTTCCTTCCTTCCTTCCTTCCTTCCTTCCTTCCTTCCTTCCATCCATCCATCCATCGTTCAGTTACCTGATGGTTGGTTTTATCTGTAGTTAAATTTACTTAAGCTGGCACTAGCCTTTGTTTTCTAATTCATATCAGGACCTGAATTAAAATGGTTTCACAGGCCATACTACATTTTTGCTCTGGGTAACACAGCTCTCACAAGTCAATACGTTCAGCAATTCTATATGGAGAAATGGAATAAGCTGTTCAGAAATGTGATGAAATCTCTGTCCTTGATGATGTTCAAAAGCAGCCTGGCTATGGTGCTGGGCAACCTTCCCTAGGTGCCCCTCACTAAATGGGGCCATAGGACAGTAATGACTTCAGAAGTCACTGACAATCTCAGTTATCCTGTGATTCTCTGGTTCCATATTTCTGTCTGTTTTTTTCACCACCTAGAGGGGATGAACTTATACCTCCAGTATATAATAATTTACTTTCAGAATACTTAGTCATTTCTTGAACTTCTTCAATATTTAGTGCTCAATCTTCTCTGCTTTTTCCACTGTCCCTTCTCCAGGTTCACAGTCCTGGTGCTTTCCATATGGTACGAAGGAATTTTTTAGAAAAAATATGGTAATTTCTGTCACCGGAGGAATTTGTGGGCATTGCTGTTCTTTTCCATTATTTAACTTCTATAAACACCAGGCCTTATGGTGAGGCTGAAAGCAAATAAGTTTTCATAGTGCTGATACTACTAGAAAGACATATATAATCCATGATTTAAAAGCTCCCAGGACTAAGTACAGTAATTTCACGACTATAAGGCACACCCTTTTGACTAAAATTTTCACCTGAATCCAGAGGTGCGCCTTATAGACCGGTGCACCTTGTGTGATGGACAAAGTTCAGAAATTTGCAAATCTGGAAGTGAGAGCTGCGAGCCGCGGGGGGAGCCGGCAGGGCCATGGCTGCCAGGTGGAGGTGGGGCAGAGCCCTGGCAGGCATGCCCTGGCCCCGTGGAGGCGGGGCATAGCGGTGGCGGGCATGCCCCAGCCCTGCCAGGTACAGGCGGGCCCGGGGCCCATGGCTGCCAGGTTGAGGCAGGGCCTCGGCCAGCAACCGCGCAAGGGGAGCTGGGGGCGGATCCTCACTGCAAAAAAAAAGTGCGCCCTATAGTCCAGTGCACCTTATATGATCTACAAAGTTGCGCAATTTGCCGGCTCCCAGGGAGTGCGCCTTATAGTCCGGTGCGCCTTCTGGTTGTACAGAAACTTGGTAAAATAGAATTATGTGAAAATACTATTTTAAAAGTAGTATTAGAAAACCTTTGATGTGTGGCAAATGTGCTCTCTAAATCTTGTCCCTGAACTACTTCTGTTTGCATAGCAAGTCCTCTGCATCTGCATATTTGAACGTACGCTTGTAAATAAACTGACTTGTTGATTTTTTTAAGCAACAGAACTAAATTTTCCCCTTACATGAGACATTTTCTTGGGATGTACAAGTTTGGTTTTGCACATGCAAGCCAATTTTTAAAAACAAGAAGAGTTGACATACCTCTAGTCAAGAATATGAGCTGGCTACTTAGAATCAGTCCTCTCCAGGGAGACAGCTACTTCTGCTTTGAAAGAGTGTAGTTGTTGCTACACAACAATAAATCATATTTATTCTAACTGTTATTATTTAATTCTTGTAGTGAGACTATTTAGAGATACCTTAGCAGCATAGAAGCATAAAGAATCCTTACACTTTGAGGTTCTACTGCTACAGTTTAAAATGAATAAATGTTTTTGGGGCTCAGTGGGGCTATGCACCCAGTATCCTGTAGATCTTTTGGTAGTGTAAGGACCTACAAATATTTTTATAACATCTAAGGAGTTAAGCATTTGACCCCTGGGCAGCTGGAGACTCTCTGACAGCTCTGAGAAAGCAAACAGAATAAGTAGCCCAGTATAGACACCACTTTTAAGTTTGTATTAATGGCCTGAAATTTTCCTGCACTTTGAGCAGTGGTAAGGCTTATGTGTTGGAGATTACATTCCATTCTAGAACGGATGCATACAAAAGAAAAAAGTTTGTACGTTCTTTTCTACTATCATACTTTTAACTTTTATATAGGATAATGTATTTTGGTTTCATATGAAGTAATTTTGTCTATCATTCATCACTGTGCTAGAAGATTTGTTATTATCCTGTAGTAAAAGTCTAAAAGATGGGTGACATACTTGTCCTAGAATTCTGATTAAGCAAATATAATCTTATTAGGTTGTATTTGTTATCCTGGCAAGGTATTGGGCTGGCAAGAGGGATGACAACAGTAAAATCCTGATTGAGCTCTCCCTATATGTAACCTGTTATTTCAGTGCATTGAAAGTGTCATTAGTGTTTTTGTGTATAATCTATGAAGGGTTTTCAGATACTATCAAACAAGTCTGTTCTGTCATGTAAGGTAGTATATCATTTTCTCCTGGTGTTCATACAGTTAATGAAGAAATCCATCCTTCCTGTGTTGAAAGTAATTTATCTTTTGTACATCCTAGTACAATTCATTTTGCTCATACCAGAGTACCTTCATTCATGATTCCAATCTCACTGTCACTGGGTCCTATCATAAATACTTTACATAGTTGTAATTTTTTTTTTTCATTTATTTTTTTTATTTGTAAGATTCTTTGTTAGGTAGGCGACAGAATGTGTATCAGATCCTAAGTATCTGACTTGGCTCCTGAAATTACTGGATAAAATTTACTGGCTTTTCACTGTATACTAAGTCATAGAGAAGAAAAGTAACAGCAATACAAAAGAGTACATTTTTATTGAAAATGTAAATTCTGTATAACTTTATGACACAGAAATCAATATTTCCTTTAAGGTAGGCAATTAAGTGGGCAACAAATGCTGACAATTAAAAAAAAAAGTAACATTATTTTTAATAGATACTGGAATTGTCAAACTTCATTATAAGTAGCTAGTATTGTATTAATAAAATAGACATTTAAGCTGGCTTGTTAATTATATTGCTATATGTAATTGTAAGCATTCATTCATACAGAGTTAACCAATAGTGAGAATTTATTTTATTATTCACAAAAAATTAGATTTAAATTTCCAGAAGAAATAGCCACTAATTATCAATGTGTTACCAATAAATATACTGACAATGTGAAACTCACCTACCATGGACACTGACCGTCTAAAAACTGGAAATCTTTGTGCCAAAGGATATTTTGTCAGTCTCTGAAGCACAGATTAGTGGAAAAAAAAAAAAGATTTATTTTTGTAGACCGCATTTTTGGAACACTAACTAAAGTATGTGTTAATACCTTTCTTAATAAAAAATGAATTACTATACAGCTATATCAATCCATCCAGATATCTCTAAATTTAAGAATTAAATTCAAAAATGCTTTTATGTGTAGATTTCAGAAAAATTGCCTTCACCTCAAATATAAATGGAATACATTTCTTTTTTGTCTCTGTTAAAGTACTGCTGTAATTACTATGCACAAGGTAATAAACAAACCTACCATATGCTGCCAAATTAGTCAAATGCCAGGAAAACCTAAATATAAAAATGGAGACAAACTTTTAATTAGACTCTCAGAAAACCTTTGCCAGTAAGTAATATTCTTTACTTGGCATTCTGCTTCAGTGCAAAAGGGCAGAAAATATGACTAATATACTAAATGTTAATAAGAGAATTTTCCAAAAATGAAGGGAAGAAGAATCTCGGAACAAAACCCCCACACAACTAAGCTACTATCAAATTTTATTCTAAAATTATTTCAAACCCTGCACAACTCAGCTGCTATCCAATTTTAAAATTATTTAAATAATAATTGACTCCCAGAATTATAAATTAATAATCCACAGAAAAATGAAATTAAGGAAATTAGTTTTAAACAAAATAATTATTTGTTCCAAATCATACTGAGAAACAGTTTTTAACTCATGTTAACAGAACCAGCAGCAGTCTTTGGACTTTGAGGAAAAAAAATCCAAACTGAAAAAATAAAGTACAATGAAAACAGAATTTCTTTCTCTGTCAAATGGAAATAGAGGATGTTCCTGCCCTAGAAATAGTGTAAGTGAGGTGAAGAAGTCTGACCCAAACCCAGTTCTGCCTTTCTACTTGCACTGTATTTTACAGGAAAAATAGATTATATATCTATTCCACAATACCACTAGACCAGTAGTTAGCATGGTCTTACAGGTAACAAGAACCAAACTCCTTCACACAAATGAAAGATTCTCCCCACAAATGCAGATTTCCCCAGTTGCTAGATATTCTGATGACTACTTTACTGTATTACAGAGAACAGTGTGTCACTTCCCTCATCTTTTTCCACATTTACAGAGCAACACTCAGTATTAGCTAAATGTTTAAATCAGACTTCAGTGATCTGCTTAACAGTCTTCTCCCTGTAATTGTAGTTTTGTTTCTTTTAATGTAAATGTGCTCTAAATGACTGTCACATTTAGAAATAATTACATGTATGCTATATTGCATCATAATCTGCATCTAGTACAGAACTCTTCAGTGAACTACCTTGATTTTTTACACTACTTAATTTTAAAGACTGCTATGGCAATGAGATCAAGAGTGAAGAAGAGCTCACAATACTATTAAAAGATAGCTGTGGGGGGCCTGTCTATTTGGAATGATTTTGCGCCCACATTACCCTGTACTATCCTCAGGAATAGCTGAAAGACTGGGTCTGTCTGGTCCAGGGTTCCTGTGCCTACAGAAACTTACAGATGTACCCTATGTGCTCATGGTTATGAGTGTTGCTTATTAAATTAAAGTTAGAATAAAAATTACATTCCTGATGTTTTTACATTAATGGCATAAGTCCTGTTGGCATCAATAAAACAAGTATTTCAGAGCACCAAGAGAAACTGCAGAAAAAAATGTCTTCTAACATAACAGGTTAATGCAATTGCATGTGTTTTCTTAAAAGTATTTCTCTGTACTGATATGGGAGCTGTCTCTCAACACCATATTTTAAAAGGTAACACCTTTGAAAAATGCTCTTCTGTAGAAATAATTTCAATTGTGAACTCCTAGTCCTTTAGAAAATTTGGAGACAAGTTCTGCAAAACTTTAAGAGTAACCTTTAATATTATTATTTCCCCAAGGACAAGTCACTCCAACAGAAGTTTGCACAGTTTGATAGCTGAATTTTTTTCTTTGGAGAAAGAGTTACGCCCACATCCTGGGATTCTTACAACTTAGTCACTCTTTATTCAGACAGATTCTCAGTGAAAGAAGCACTTTGTTCAGTCCTGATTACATTAAGTCAATGGAAACAAAGACTTGGCAAAGTTGAGTAACTCTCAAAATGCTACCTAGTAAATGTAATTTGGTTTGTCCACATAAACGTAACTGAAATAATAGAGAAGCTGTAGTGTAAGTAAGTAAACATCATGAGAAAAGTTACTGCTTCAGATTGGTTTTTAAACATTATTTTATAGAATAAAAAAATGTGGTGTAATCATCATACAGCAAGAGATGAAAAAATGAATAATAGAATTGTTTCCTTGAATGCCCTTCAATAGTACATTATTTGAAATGAACAAAATTATTGCTCCTTCATTGCTGTCTAAAACCCATTAAGATTATAAACAATACTGCAGCTGACTGGGCTGTTATCTTAATAGGGTATTCATCAAAGTCTTTGCAGATTCACAGTGCAATGTTTCTCAAACTGAAACCAGAGTATTATGATGCAAAATTTTAATTTAATTCATGCTTTATAAGAACTATTTTGAAAGCATAGAGTGTTACTTCGATTTTTTAATTGCTTTGTCAGTGTGATTACTTGGAGACACATTATATATGCACTATATCCTTTTCCTGTCTATAATATTACCTACAAATAAAAATTACTGTGTATTTTTTCAACCAGGGGAAAATGTTTCATATAATTATAATATCTACAATTGATTGTTGTTATTCATAGAGAATTCTCTCTATTATAATTTTCTTACCTACTACAATAGATTTGCCCTTGCCATTCATTTGGACTATAAAGAGATACTCTGAAATTATTTATTCTGTCGGTGTGTAGGATTTTGTAGGTGAGTTGAAGTACTTCATCTGTGAGGTAGTCAGTAGAGATGGATCAATAGAATTTATAGGCAAAATTACCTTGCTGGATATATGTGTGTGATTCTTACTGATTTCCCTTGTAAGCTAGTGATCTGGATGAGCAGGACAGAGAGAAGCCTACCCTGAACCTGGAGTTTTGATAACTACTTTTTCCCCCCCAATACGAGTGTTTCTGCATCAGGGCAAAATTTCCCCTTTAGTGTTTCAGCAAAACTTTTCCACACAGTGAATATTGCAATTCTTTTTTACCAATAGATATTAGTTATTTCAATAAGCTATTATGCACAGAATAGATTTGATTGATACTGATTTATTTTGCATAAGATATTTCTGGATCTCAAGTAGTTAGTAGGTACTAAGCAAAGAATGCTGGCATGGTTAAGTTTACTTCAAACAGCTTTGCTAATGCAATTGAGAACAGAATCAAATCTGGGAATCTCATTTTTCATATTCACGTGCATGCTTTCCTGTAGTTTAGTAGTAGTCTTTTGTTACAGTGTATGGCAACTATATTTATCAAATTCTATCTTAAATTACATCTTTAAATGCAGGCCATAAACAAATGGTTTGTTATCATTTTTAGCCTTTAGTCTTTGTGTCAGTGATAACATCGACACTTACTACATTTCTGCTCTTGTCCTTTATGTATTCATCTGTAGAGGAAAATACAATTTTTGCGTCTTAAATTCTGTAATTATGAATTCTGTAGCTGTTATTATGTAATAGAGTTTTAGCAAGCCTACATTGTAATTTTAATACTGCCTATATATAATTTGGGAGTATATCTATTCAGATCTCTGGAACACTTATTTTTTAGACAATACATGTATTTACTTTGGTTGTTTACATTGGATAATTTAGAAAACCTACTCCTAAATAATCACAATTAATCTCTACAGCTTATATCTATCTGCATGCCATGTTGCATATGTCTTCCACAACGATGCAACAAGATCATAAAACCATATATTCTGCATTAATATTGGCTATTGACTGATTGCCACTCTTTGGCTAAATTCATTATGACTGTATATTTTCTTAATATGTTAAAATAAACCCAGGGGTTTGGAATATGTTTTAGAATGTAGTATTGAAATAAACCTCCTGCGTGTAATTTAGCAGTTGTTCAAAAGTATGAAACAGTAACTTAGCAAAGCAAGCAAATTAGTTTCAGTCATTCATAATTATTCTTCAGTATGATGTGAAATGCAAAGTAAATGCAGACACAAAGAATTCTGATTGTGGTGTTAAATTTTATATATGTAAAATCATTCAGGTGCAAGCTATATTTAAAAACAAAACAAAAAACAAAACACAACAAAAAAAAGCCCACTACACATATTTAGCAAAGAGAAAGGCTTATTCCAAGGGCAAAAATAGCTGTTATCTACATCAGAACAGCTGTTTTATCCATAGTTTTGGAATTTCTTATATTAGATTCTTGAGATGAATTTATCTTCAAGAACTCCTCCTTCATTCTTCTCAAAAAACCAAAACCAACCAAACAATAGGAAATGGGGTTTCTTTACCTCCAAAGTGGTAAAGAATCACCTTCTCCCAAGGACTCAAAGGTATAACTGAAGAATCTGTTGTTTATATGGCATAGAAATATTCATATTTTGCTTTCTTTAGTTTTTTTTTTTTTTTAACTGGTTCTGTGCCAGTGTTAGAGTTTGGGCTTGTTAGCAATGCTGAGCTGGGGTTTCTTTGGTTTAGAAGGCCATGAGCTGTTATTATAAAACTCAGGTTTTAAATATGTAATACAGATTAAGTAATGACTCCATATTTTCTAACCAGACATCACTTACATCACCTCAAAGCTTGTAGAAACATCTGATTATCAGCTATGCTTTGGGATGCATAGCATGCGCTGGAGTACATAGAATAAAACTAATTTATATGGAAGTGAATTTAAGGATAAATAACTCTTTCTTTTTTTTTTTTCAAAGCTGATGCATTTTAAATCTTAGGAAAAATCAGTATTACTCAGGCAGATTCATTTATTTTTCTTTTTCTACCCCCTAATGAAAGCAAGCTGGGTTACCTTATTTCTTGTGAGGCATAAGGGAAGATTATTTTCCATACATAAAATCAAAAGGAAAAAAAAAAAAAACCAACCTGAATTGTATCTTTTTACTTATTGTCTTGTTTTTATTCCAGCACACCATTGCAATTTAATTTAAATTTTTTTCCTACTCTCTGTAAAAATGTGTGTACTACAATAATTACGCATTAAAGATTATGCAATTATTATGTTTCAATATTATCAAAGTTGCATAATAAACTGATCCAAGTAGCAATTGCTTATTGCAGAAAAAGTTCAATGTGCTTCTCTTATCCTGAAAAAACATGTCAAGAGTCACATGTTAAAAATCATTCACTATCTTTGCTGACTTGTAATTGCAGAGATAAATTATTTACTTGAAGCTGGAAAATATATGTATTATTCATCAGCATTCAGTCTCTCCATGTGTGTTGAGAGGTATTTGAGAGCAACCCTCATCAGGAGACTGGAATTGAAATTAATACGCTTACATTGATTTCTCTGTATTCCTTTTTGTTTTTTCAAGACTATGTTACTGGATTAAGCATAGTTTTTTTTGGTTTTCTTTTATTACTTTCAGATAGTAAGAACCATGACTTTCTGATGTGGATGAACTATTAAAAAAGTATTTTGAGCATAAAGTCAATTTATTTTTTCTTTTGTAGTTCTGGTCCACATGATTTTGCATGCTTTTTGCAACAGGTCATAGGATCAGACTGGAGGACTTAGGTTTTCCTCTCACGTCTCCTCTCAGTTTCCTCCTTACGTTTTTTTTTTGTTTTAATTTTCACCTTTTACAAAGCAGGAATATCACTGTCTTTCTCTTTTTATTTTTAACATGTTTTCTGATCAAAATGCTTTGATAATGGTTGTCACTTACTGCCATACACTGTAGTCTGGAAGAGTATGGCAAAACCTATTTTATGAGGATACTAGAAGGCTAACACTGTCTCCTGGAATGAGGCAGGGGTTGGTATACATGTCTGTGTAGTTCCTCCAGAAGCTCTATTAACAATAAAATTAGTGGCTTTGTCCCAAAACTATGACATGTCCAGCTATAACCTGCCTTTTTGTATGGAAGGACAGAAAAGGTTTTCGTTTTGGTTTTTTTCTTCGTTTTTCTAGCAGTTAGTGGTGCTTGTTCCCAAACTGACTTTTGCAGCCCCTAGTGTCTGAAGTCCTTGAGATTTGTTATTTCCAGAGTGACTTGGATGGTCTATAGCAAGGAAGCCATAGGTCTGTGAGGTTAACACAAGTTTGTTATAAATATTACGCTGGCATGAAAGGAAAAGTTAGAGGCTGTAAAACTGGAGAGAGTGCTATGGGAGAAAACCATAAATAAGAGGTTACATAGTTAAAATACAGCTGACTTTTGCTCTTACCTCTATTAGTCACTTCAGGAATAATTCTTAGACTAAGCACCCAGAGGTTAGACTGCCTCAAAGCAGACAAGTCCTAAAACAGCAAAAGTGATCACTTTCATTCTAATTAGGCATAATGATCATCAGAATCCATCTAAGCATATTTAATCTTTAAAGCTGTACCAAAGTACTTTGAATCTCCTTATATTTGTAAAATTTAATTGTTGCCATAGATTAGACAATGAAATAATGTTCTTGATTGTAAAGCTGATCAAGTGTATAGATTTTGTGATAATTTTATAGAATTCTCTATTCTTTATATGATACTTAATTTCTAACTTTTTTTCATGTTGGAGAGCATAGAAAAAATGTTTTGAAGTATTTTTTGCTTGATTGCAATTTACCAATTCCATATCACTTAAAGAACTTGGTATATTTCTGCTGAGAAAATATATAAAAAACAATTTCTTTGTCACATTTATAGTAACATTACAGTACAGTAAAAGGCAACACCAGTACTGCAAAAAAACACACTAAACAGTTTAAAGGCTTTTGACAATAACCATCTTTTAATCTGTTTTTGTTTTCTTTTACTTATGATCTATATATTATTATGACCATGAGACATAATGATTTTACAAAAAAAATTACAAAAAAAGTTGGTTGTTTTTTTTTTTTTATTTCATCAGTACAGAAAGTGGATATATATTTGTTCTGTGGTCCCTTTTAGATGTGTGATAACTATTCTTTATAAAACAGGAGACAATAATTTCTATTGCATACCCTCAACAACTTCAGTGCTGAACAGGGGATATCAGATATCTTTTAATGTGGAAAACTTAACAGTTAAGACTGTAAAAGTTATTTTAAGTAAAAGTCAAGGAATGCCTTCCAAAAGTAAAGGCATCTGAAAAGACTTCTCATAGAAATTGTTAATTTCCAGACAATCATTCAAGAATGCCTGATATTCAAGTTTACTGCTGGTTAAATTTTTCTGAGAAGACTGGATGGAAAAGGAGTTTACTGCTACCAGATCTAATGTGAAGCACTCTGGCAAAAGATACTTCAGACATTATGGAAAAAGAGTTCAACAGTTTGTTTAGAGGACAGGGTGTAGAAATTTCAAATGGTTGTAAATCATAATTGTATGCTTTAAAAAAAAACAAAACAAATATAATAAAATGGTATCAGAAGAAGAAAGAAATTGTCCATAAATGTTATTTCTGACCTGTCACTTCATGTTTTTTCTACTCGTTCATAAAGTCTCAGTATCAGAGAACCAAATTCCAAACCCTTGATTATTTCCACATGTTTATCAATAATATTTATTTATATTTTTCTTTTATATTCTATTAAAACTTAACTGTATTTAATGTATTAATAACCTTGAAATATGTTTCATGACAGAATGTAATTTTTTAGAATTTTTTAGAATGTAGCTTACAACAGATTGTGTGATATTTTTTAATCACAATTTCTTCAATTTATCACAAGATCTTGAGGTATTTATTCACTATCTGAAGAAAGAATGTGATATCTGGGTAGGCAGTACCACTGCTGCAGTAATGTTTTAATATTTGGTGATAGTAGTACATTTGTTCTGGTTTGTGTTCCAGACAAGGAACGTCGCTGGCTCAGTCACAATAATTGTGTCATTTGACTATGATGGCCATTTTACCTGCTTTGCTAGGTATTAGTTTTCTTATTTCTTTTGTTGACTGTATTCAAGCCAGCATTTACAATGTTTGCTTTCAATGATACATCCTATAATGTGGTACACAATGAGCCTCGATAGCATTCTGTGGTCCATCTTTTGGCTTCATGTTTCTGCTTTCTTTGTGTAATTGTTGCTTATCAATTTATGACAAAATAATTCTGTCCCAATTGTCTTCCTCTTTGTTTTAAAATGTTTGTTAGGTACAAAGAACCCTTTGTTTAGGAGATAAACATTCAGACACAGAATTTTGAACTGTGCATGTACTTACATCACTTATACTGAATGTCCTTGGAATCTTGTGTGCAATTTTTCGGCTTCTGTCAGCCTTGTATCCCATCAGCATTCTTTTTTCAGCTCTCTGTGAATGTTAAATTTCTGAAAGTCATAAAAGTTTATTGTCTGATTATTATGTTTTAATTCTGGTGAAAGGGAAACACGCTGTTAACAATCTTTACCACAAGCCACTTGTTATATTAGATTACACAAGAGGTCAAGGTTTGCAGGGCTAAGCAGTTACTGCTCAGGACTAGATTTTACATACCTGATTGGGAAGCAGAATTTGATATTTAATACAAAATCTTGCTCAGGTTGAGAGCAGCAGTTGCTTTTCTCATTAAAATTCATTCATTTTTAGTCTAGTTATAAGCTGTAAAAGATCACATGGACAGTTAGTCTATTTTCTTCCCTGAAAATGACATAAAATGAGGAAAAAATTCATGGAGTTGACCAGTTGTTCAACAGCAATAATAGAAGTGTCACCTTTTTGCCTCTTGTTGAATGAGATTTTATGGTCTTAGAGAGGCAAATACAAAATATGCATCCCTTTTATGAAGACTGTACAAAAGAGAAATATTTTCAGTACCTGGAGGGTGTATTGGTATTATGTCCTATGGACAAGTGCAATAGTATTAGTATCTCCTTTGTAAAATTTACTTTTAATAACAGCCTAGAAAACATAAAAAACGTATATACAATAATTCTCCAGCCAAACATGTTCATATTTAGTGAGGAAAAAAAAAAGAAAAAAAACCGAAAATGCTGCACCACAGACGTAATGCCAGAGAGAAGTTCCAATAAACAATGCCAACAGTAACACGCCACTAAATTTTTGAGGAAGTACCACTAAGTTAAGCTTTTTAGAATATGATACCTAGGCCACACAGAGACTATAAAGCGACTATATGGACTCTATTCCACTCTGCAGAAAAGAGATATTCCTGATGCTAAGTAATATTAGTGTTTACTAAATATATCTGATACCTTTTTTTTTTTTTTTTCCCCAGGTATATTTTAAAGGTTTTACTTTATTAGAATGTTAAAGGAAGAGATAAATAAAGCAGTAATGCATTAAGCAGGAATGGCAGAAGGACCAAACAAAAATAAAAATAACCTTAACTGGGATAATATTATAGCTGTATTTTATTATATTTGGTTTAGTATGACTTCAAAGCATTCAAGATGCCTGTATGAAGGTTACATTGCAGTTAATAATTGATTTCTTTCATCCTTCACTTTACAATTGCTTTCTTAAAAGGCATTCATTTTAAGCATATTTCTCAAGTAGTAGTAGTTGATAGCAATTAAGTCTACAAACTGGTTACTTTGTGTTGCATATTAATATCTAGTCCATTCCAAGATCAGATTCACTTACTAAGGTGGTTGGTGAGTTTCAGCAATGGCTCAAGTATTTGTATTCCATTCCACTTATCTTAAGAGCATAATTGAGATATGATTGGAATAAATACTGAGTATGCCAATTTACTAGAATGATAAATCAGGGGAAAAATAATGTCATAAACATTCAGTTAATTTTAAATTTAGTCCTAAATGCTTACTATATGGTGCTGTTTCCACATTCTTAAGATATTAGCATTGAATTTATATTTTGCTATTTGTCAAATTGAAGTAAGATTTTAAATTATTTTTGTTTAAGTCTCACTTTATATATGATAAGTAAATTAACACTTGCTTATTCTCCAGAAGAAAATAGGTGGAATTCTATTGCTTCTAATGTAAGATATATGCCTCTGTGAAAGAATTACATTATTACCTATTCATGCCATATTCTGAGCTACAGCTGTTTTAATGTTAAAATATTGTCCTCTGTGTGTGTGTTATCTGAGAATTTCTTTTTTCTCACCTTCCTACCTGTCTCTGTGTAATCTTAATTTTAAGATGAATAACATCTGAGGACCACTAACTTAAGAAAACAGATGAGAAAGAAAGAAACAGTTGAGAGAAAAGCTGAAAATCAGTAAACAGATACCAAAAAATAGTTTGGGATTGCAAATGAACAAAAGAAATGTGCAAAGATCAATAGACTGGAACAAGTGAACTGCACACATAAAAATAGCCATAAAGGAACTCAGGAAGGAAGAACACAGTGTGTCTACATAGAATTCATAGAATATAGCAGCAGCACTTTAAACTCTGCGGCAGAGAAATTAATTCCAACTGATATTTCTCAAGTCATAACTTCTGCCACTGCAAAAATGAAAAAAGATGGGAAGATTGACAGTGAGTGAAGTACAGAATCGACTGCAGAAGCACCTACAACTTTACCGGTGGGTTAAAAACAATCAAAAAGAGTTAAAATGAAAAGGCGGCTTTATTGAGCCTTTACATATTTCTACAAGTCTAAGCTAGGCAAGTCAGTAGGAATTAATTCTAAATTTACTTTTCCTTTTTTTTTCCCACAAATAAAAACTTCCTCAAAATCTGCTTACATTTTTTATTTTTTGTCCTTCTGATGTCAGAATTAGATTCAGTTTTCTGTTGACATAATCCCACATAAAATAATCTAGTAACCAGTTAATGAGATTCATACATTTTACATCAGGTAAAATCCTTCAGAAGAGATTTCTTTTTCATTTAAAATAATGTACTTCATATTACCTAGTAAACTTTTATCCTAGTACTTAATCACTGGGCTGAGGCAGAAATTTTTGAAAGCTGTCTATCTGAAGTTTGTGTGTGACTTTTTTCTAGACCCAGCTTTACAAAGCTATCAAATATCCACAGTTGTAACTGATTCAACATAAATTCTGAAAAATTATGTTGCTGATTACCAAATCTGGAAAGGCCAAAGCAAATTACACAGAAATATATGCAAAATTGTTCCTTTAAACACCATAATAATATTTAAAAATATATTGCATATATTAACACATATATAATGTATATATGTACATATATATGTATCTATTGTTATATGTATGTCGAATATATATAATGTGCATGTGACATATATTGTATGCATTTAAATTTCAGAAAGGTTGAAACTATAGTTTATTGTGGTTCTGTAATGGTTTAGTGATTCTGAAAGTAGTCTGTTTTGCTTGTGTTTTATATTAAGAGGCTGATCAGTTTTCAGGTAGTTTTTGAAGATGTTTGAATGAACATTCTGCTTCAGTTTGTTCCCTGACAGCGCAATATCACTTGTGGACAGGTTCTCTCCCCATTAAGCCTTGGTGCAGAGATGTTCAGTGGTTGTAATGTATACTCAGCTGATTTTATGCCAAGCACAGTCTGTTTCTTGATGATCTGTTGCAAGTAATTTTCCTTCTGTCTAAAATTGCCTTAATTTGACCTGGTGCACTTTGGTACTCAACAGATTTTTTTTTAACTTAATGTGATACCTTCATAGCAGCAAAGTTTCCTGGCAAGGAAAACCTACTGGTGTAGTTTAGAGATACTGTAGCCAGTTTCACGGAACTATATGGAAAGGTGTACTCCATACTTAGGGCTTACATTCCCTGGTCTTCTGGGAGGTGTGGGCTGAAGACTGAGGTGGATTGAGAACTGTTTGAACGGCAGATCCCACAGGGTTGTAATTGGTGGCACAGGGTCTAGTTGGAGGCCTTTCACTAGGCTAGGTTCCCCAAGGTTCAAGCTTTCCTGAATCACTAATGTTTAGCTTGTCCATCAATGACTTGATGAAGGGCCAGAGGCCTCCTCAGCAAATTGACTGATGGCTCAAAGCTGGGAGGAGTGGCCAATAACACAGAGGGCTGTGCAGCCCTTCAGAGGGACCTCAAGAGGTTGGAGAGATGGGCACAGAGGAACCAGCTGAAATTCAGCAAAGGCAACTGCAGGSTTCTGTAGCTGGGGAGGGAGAAACCCCAGGCACCAGACAGGCTGGGGCTGATCTGCTGGGAARCAGCTTGTGGAGATGGACATGGGAATCCTGGTGGACACCAAGCTGTCCATGAGCCAGCAGTGTGACCTTGTGGCCAAGAGGCCAACRGTGCCCTGGGGTGCATTAGGAAGAGCATTCCAGCAAGTTGAGGAATGTGATCCTGCTCTTCTACTCTGCCCTGGTGAGGACATATCTGGAGTGCTGTGTGCAGTTCTGGGCTGCTCAGGACAAGAGAGACATGGAGAACCTGGAGTGAGTCCAGCCTAGCATGACAAAGACAATTAAGGGACTGGGCCATCTCTCTTAGAAGGATAGGCTGAGAGAGCTGGGCTTGTTCAGCCTCAAGAAGAGATGTCTGAGAGGTGACCATCCATGTCTGTCAGATCTGAAGGGAGGGTGTCAAGAGGATGGAGCCAGGCTCTGCTCAGTGGTGCCAAGGAAGAGGACAAGAGGCACCAGGCAGAAACGGATGCGTGGGAAATTCCACCTGAACATAAGGAAGAACTTGTCTATTGTAAATGACCAAGCAATGGAACAGATTGTCCTGAGAGGTTGTGGAATGTCTCTCACTGGAGATATTCAAGAAATGTCTGTTCCATGTGCTCTAGGATGATATTTCTTGAGTGGTGGGTTTGGACTGGATGATCCCATTCCAACCTGACCCATTCTGTGATTTAACTTCTGGCTACCTTTATGGTTACTAAACACATTCATTATTTAAAACCCAAGATTAGCAGCTGGAAAAAGGATATTTTGCAAAGTCATTATGGATGCCCAGTTTACAGAGATATTTAGTATTACCAGGATGCATACCATACACATTCTAAAAACAAACTTTGTAAAATTAGAGTCCTCTAAATATGTTACTGATGTGTCATTGTTAAACACCACTGCAGGAGGTGATGGTAAATGTAATTTCAGAATAAACATCAATGATTGCTATCCTGTTCATTAAGAAAGAGAGAAATATTTATCTATAAAAGTTTAATCATTGAAACTTGAATGCAGTATAACACTCTAAGTAAATGCCTGTCATAAATAAGTAATAAATAACATTATAATTTAAAGGACAATATTAAACAGAATCAATTAGCACAGAAATGTCTACCATCTCATCTGTAACATATAGTTCTTCATTTTATGACATTTAAAGTTTCTGTAACTTGACTCTCAAGTATAATACGTCAAGACCGTTCTCATTAAAACCATCTTCTCTTATAGCACTTACAATGTTGGACTCCTACGGATAACATAATGAGGGTAGAATGCATTTTGATTGAGTTACCACTAGGGAGAAATTTAATTTAATTAAACTGGTCCTCATTAAAGTATTACATTGAAGTAAAGTAATTATAAAAGCATGTACAGTATTAGGGAAATCCTGCTGTTTAAAAGAGCGAGAAGGTTCATTTTAGAATGATCATAATTTTTAAAAAAATCTTTGTTCCAGTAATTATGTCAAGACTTCCAAAGCATTCATACTTTTTAAAATCGGGTGATACATATATATCATTTAAAGTTAATGCTATTCCATCTGCTTCTAATTTCTGCCAGCCTACCTCAGAAAACAAACTTCTGGAGCACCATTCTGCTTTGTACAAACATCTACTAAAACATCAGCATAAAATGTACGGTTTAATATATTTAGATGTTCAAAAATAGATACCAACAGAAGGAAATGCAACATTTTTGAAGATTAATTGTTTCAACTTTTAAAAATATATTCCAACACATGTTCTCTCATAGGACATATTTTTGCTTATGCTTTCATTTGCCATAAGTGCAATACCCCTGTGCAGTTGTCACCCAACTAATGTATGCTTTAAGTGCCAAGCCAGCACATGCATGTCGAGAACTTCATAAGGAGGTTTGGGTAGTTTTCAGATAGAGTTCAGGTTGACATTCCTACTCTTTCATTCTTCTTTTTTCTTTGTTTTTTTGCTTCCTTCTCAACCCCATTCACCCTGTTGCTTTCTTAAGTCTGTGTAAATATTCCCACTTGGTTCATTTTACTTTGTTTTGATGTTGTGGCTGCCAGCTTTCTTGGGCAACAGCATAGGCTGGATTTTGGATTACTGCATCTACTCCAAGAGATAGTAATGACTTTCCTAAGCAATTGGTTTAGGTCCTTGTCATAAGGAAGGCAAGCTGATGATTGTGGGTCACAATTGTTTTGCCAACCAGCCCAGGAATCTCAGCTGTCATTGACTTCAACCTGGAGTCAAGGTACAGTAGGCAACAATTCCATCTTTGAATGGAGGCTGATTTTTTTTCTATTTAATTAATCTTTATTTGAATACTCTATACCAGTTTATTGCATTATCTTTCCAAGGCAGCATATTACATTTTACTCCAACCTATTTTGTATAGATCTGGAGATTTCTTTTTTCTTCTTTATCTGTTGCAACAGTTTCATCTTTTTTTGCACAGCTTAAATATAATCCAACAAATTTAAAGGTAGAATTGGTGCTGCTGATCCTTTTGCTTACTGCTTCATGTCAATCCAATCTCTGTCGCATATTTGACCTTCCTGCTTAGTCTAATAGGATGGATCTGGAGATTTTGTTATAGTCTCATCAAGTAGCAATCATTCAAAATAACACATTTTGTCCTTTTGCCGGATTCATTACCTTGAAACCCATTTGTTGCATTTTATATTCTACATAACTCTCAAATTGCCTAAAGGATTTACTGCGTTCCCTAAATAAGGTACTTCTAAAATATTTCCTGATTATGGATTTCGAGTCTGATCCTTCATTGTCTTTCATCTCTGCAGTAATATTACATGTCCTGTGTGATTTTGTGAAGACAGTCTGGGTATACAATGTTATCAAATCAGAATATGACCCTAAGGTTTGGGTGGTGAGAAAATGCCTATATATACAGTAATTTCACGACCATAAGGCGCACCGGACTATAAGGCGCACCCGCCGGGAGTCAGCAAAATTTGCAACATGTAGATC
>PYHW01010620.1:7386236-7409673 GCA_013186435.1 Turdus rufiventris | reverse complement strand
TTATAATAATTTGGAGGGAGGGGGTTTACATTCTCCATTTTAAAGAGAGGCTCCTGCCTTTCTTAGCAGACACCTGTCCTCCAAACTAGCACAAAAAATTTTTCAGGGACAGCTCCCATAGTCTTATGGAAAAGTACATCACACATATTTTGGCATAAATTATATAAAACTATCACTTTTAGTTGTATAGGTATATACAAAGTCAGGTGTATTCATGAGCCCAACTTCATATTTCTGGTAAATTACTCTAAATACTAACATATTTTATGTTTCATTGATGAAAGAATGTATCATAATTTCACCACAAATCACTCTCTCCCTATTATAGTCTGATATTCAGGAAAAAAGATAATTTGGGAACATAATTTAAACAAGTGAAGTTTACAAGAACACATATAGTGAATAGCAATGATCTACTTGTCCTGCGCAGGACACCATTCAATGAAACTTTGTATTTACACAGACACATATGGCAGAATACAGTCTGCTTTAACATTCTAAGGAAGAAAAGAAAATAAGGGAGTGTTTTCTTTCAGTATGGGACGCATATTAAATAAAAGTTTGTGCTGTATCTTAGCAAAACAAGTAGAATCTGCACTGCACAAGTGAGATCTCACAGGAAATAGAGAACTACAACCCTCAAGATTAAATCTCAAGATGCTTTAAAGACTTCATCTCACAATATGTTGGTAATGTGTTAGAAATGCATCATGCTATCATTTTTTTATTGATGAGGTTAATAGGGGCTTTCTAAGGTGAAGTGTTTTTTTTTTTTAACTGTATGAGTACAGATTGTCAGATCAGATTTAAATAACTAGCAGATGATGGTTAGGATGATGGTTAGAGAGTTCTAGACAGTGGAGTTCTCCAGTGTAGTTCTGATGGTGTAGTCTGTCTGAAATTTCAACAGAATTTTATTGATTGTTTTTCAGCCAGTATTCACAAAAATGCCTCTGGTTTCTATGATTATGACATGAGAGGGTGACAGTATTTTTTAGTAAAAAAATGAAAAGAGCAACAACATTGTCACTGGTGAAGGACACACCTATGGAATGAAGAAAGCTCAGATTGAGAATAAATAGGCAATTTGAGTTCTGTCAATAGAAGAACGTATGAAGATGAGAAGCAAATGTTATGTATATCAAAGTGACTCCAACAGTTTTAGCAAACAATAATCTTAATTACTCTCAGCATCTGTTTTCCAGTCTGGAAAATAAAATTTTTTCATCTTCTGTAAAATATCTATGTATTTAAACTGTGTCCCCGAGTTAGTGACATAGAACTTTTTCTGTATTTTTAGATTTAGCTTATAATAATAGCATTTTTAAGTACCTGTCAAAAAGAAGCTATTCATGCACAATACTTTTGTTTGAAATTATTATATGTTGATAGATACAGCTTCCCCTATTTTCAATATTATGAATGGTAACAGATAAAATTAAATACATTTTATTCAAGACAGAAGGTTTTTCATAAAATTGGATGGGATTTTTATGTTTTTCTATGAAACAAAAATATATACATGCATAATACATTGCTTTTTATTTTGTAGATGTCTTGAAAATATTAATCAAATGTGAAATCCAAGATTATGTTAGTTATGTGGCTATTTAATGATTTTCCTTACATTAATAAAAACTGAGTTACCACATTAAACAGGACTCACTCCCTCATGCAGTTATGAAACCTAGTGCTCCAGTAGAAGATCTGAGTCTAAGCTATCATTGCTGTTATTTCTTGTTTAAACATAGAGAGTGAAAAATAGGGAAATTACTCAGAGTTTGCAGAAACATATATTATCTTGTCTAAACATGTTGCTACAATATGATCAGCATTAGTAACTCAGGTCTAGATACAGCCGCAGTAGTAAAACCTCGAGGCTAAGCATGTACTTCTCGTATAATCTAGCAATAGATCAATGCAGCCAGTTTGCATCCAGCCCTAACAGATTGGATATGAGGTGCTCAGCTAAACAGATTTACTGTCGGTTTAGTGCATTTCTGTGCAGATACTCTTACATCAATAATGATCTCTGTCTAAAACAAGTAAATGTCAATGTGTTTAAAGGTATATTATCTATCATCTACTTCTATCAACTATTCCTGTTGTTACTTGTTATACTTCATTTTGATTTAAGCTTGAGAGTAGACTCTATACTGTAGTGTGCATATCCACAACACTGAGGAGTCTCAGAATTCAGACCCACAAAATTACTCAGAACTCAGTTTGATGAAATTTATTTTCTTCCCGTTTGCACCAGTGAAAAATGATCTTTTTCTTCCTGTAACTGAAATTAATTCACCATCATATGTTTCCTATTTGCATGTGTTCTCCTTGTTCCTCTCTGAGCTTTTCCCAACACCCAAATATTTATCGCAAGTTAAAAGAGTGGTGAATACTTCAAAGAAACAGAAGCCACAGTTAAAAGGGACTCAGAGTCCTACAGCTATGACTAGTTGTTTAGTTAGAGCAGAGTTTGGGATTTCATTGTTTGTTCTTGAAGCTATGAAAATGGATCTTTGAAGAATAGTTTTAGTATGAATGTCAGCCTGCACTGAGTTCATTAACACAGCTACAGTGATAATTGTTCAGATTTTACTTTCACAATAAATAATGATAAGTTTGGAATGAATCCTCTGAAAGAAAATGGACTTAATATAGGTATACATCATTGATGAAGGTGAGGTTAGACTACTTATATTGGCTAGTTAAGTTAGGCTGAACTTAAAATGGGTAAGCATGAATTTCAGATTTTCTCCATATAGCTTAAATATGTCAAAAGATGTGTCATAGGACGTATAAATTGCATTAATGCTGTTGGTGCACTTTGCATTGTAACTTTACTGTAAGAAGCATGCTTACATTCCTGTATGTTTTTCTTTAAAATTAGCCAGGTAAGTATATGCTTCGTAGTACAAATATTTGCATTAAGACATGCTGGCTGCATAGAACAAATTTCACTCATCATAAAAGGAAAATATATGTTAACAGAATTCTGATAGAGGACATCACATAGGATACAAATTGAACTTTAAATTGTACATCTCTTTTTTTATGGCATGGATTGTAATGATTTGGGAGGAAAAAAGGATTTTAATAAACACCTGTCCCAGCATCGATTCTATCAACTTAAACATCAGTTGCACAATGCATATTTTCTAATTTTGAAATTTTATATATTAGACTTAGTCTGAACAAATGTTCATACAGCAATTTTTTAATAGGAAAAAAATAGAACAGCAGATGTTGTTGAATCACTTTCTTACATTAAAATATAAAAAGGTGTTAAAAATAGTGATCACAACTAAACTTTACTATGTAGGTATCCCACTGTAACTTGAAAACAGTAGTTTCATGTAATTAATGAATACCTTGGCTTAATTTGGAAATGGTTATAATTGCAGAAATAAATTTATGCTTTGGTTAAAATAGAAAAGTTCTAATTGGTAAGCAATAGAGGTCATACTCAATCTTAGTATTTGCTGTGTTTGTGTAAGTGTTGCAGAACTGTTGAGAGGAATCCTAAGTTATATTTTAGTCATTGTTTTTGTGTGTTGTCCTAGAAAACCCAGTTTTGTCAAACAATAGCCACTCACTCCAGAATTGTAAATTTCCCCCTATAGTTTTAAAATAAAAATCTAAGATTCTTACTCTGGTTTTCCAGATTAAGGATTTTGCAGTTTTTCCAACACAAGTACAATGTATGTTGCAGGAAGGAAAACAGAAGGTGAAGTGCAGGCAGGTGCCACTTCTCTTAAGGAAAACAGACCCATGGCCTCTAGTATGAAGCAAAATCACAAAAATGAGAACATTTTTTTCCTCTTGCTGAATAAATGTAGAAACTTGCAGAACAAAGGCACGATACTCAAATTGTTCTTTCATTATAGTGAGAGCAGATGTTTGCATAACCCTAAAGAAAGATCAAACTTAGGCACTAAAGAATTCTTTTGTCTGTGAAACAGAACATGCAGAGAAGCTTCTGGTTCTCTCCTCCTTGAGCTTCTACTTATGTCAAGATATTTTCCTACATACTCTGAGATAAATCTCATCACTTAGCCAAATATGAAATTCGTCAAACTCAACAGGTAGGGTTTTCCCTTTTCTTTTAAATTGAAAAATATTTTCTTAAGCATCACCTGCTTTCTCAGATAGTCTCATTACTGTAGGAAAAGACTCTCCTCACTGGAGATGGTACAAATGCCTCACCAGGACCAAGCTGAGTTGAAGATGTATACACCCTTCAACAGTCTTCTTAAAAAAGCAGCAGCCATTTGAAAGCCCGAGGTTTTTTCTGGAGGGATATAGATCTGGCAAAGAAGATGTGAGGAAATAAGAGCTAAATTATGTACTTTTGGAATTTCCCTCAGTGCTTTGGTGAATGCTGTAAGAATATCTTTGAATTTAATCTGAACAAAACTGAGATTACATATTCAATCTTCGTAAATGTTCATGATCAAAATTCTGTGGAACTGCATTGTTCTTTTAGGTACGTGGTTGCACCATACTAGCAACACAAAACACAGTTATGATGATTTCAATAGAATGTCTTTTCTGTATTAGTTTTGTATCTAGAAATTAAATAATCCCAGATCAAGTAATTATTTTGCTTCACAGAATTAGGCAAAGTATAAGCTTTAGGTATTTTTCCTTTTTTTTTTTTTCCCCATTTAGTGCAAGTCACTCTGTCCAAAGATGGTTCTCATTTGTATAACGTGTAGGTAGACAGAAATAATCTTATTACCTTAAAACTTTAACAATGTATGGAATATAACTGATATTCAGTTTTGGTGGTAGGAATAGCTATGGCAGATCTAACTGAAGATTCCAGCTTCTATTACAGACAATCTTACAGTATAGACAAATCCTCCACTACTAGCTTCCTTATTATTATACAGTTAACACCATGTTAATTCTTTCACAGTTTCATGAAAAAAAATTGTAATCCTACTTACTAGTTGCATATATCCTTTAAAACTCCTGTCAGGTTAATGGTCTAATGAAAAAATCCCATCATCTTTATATAAACAATACAGTAGTAATAAGAAGGTTTATTACTATTTATCACCAATAAATATTATATTTCTCATTAGATAATCTTAAAATCGTTGCAAATTGTATAAATACCTCACAACAACCCACTGATGTGATTATAAATCCATTTGACTCATAGGTCTTTCCTGTAGTTCCAAATACA
The DNA here is from genome assembly GCA_013186435.1 of Turdus rufiventris. NCBI lineage: Eukaryota > Metazoa > Chordata > Aves > Passeriformes > Turdidae > Turdus > Turdus rufiventris. Next base: position 7,404,479 of record PYHW01010620.1, on the reverse strand, counting down.
GATCCGGTGTATACTTTATTAGGGTATTTGGAGAAGAATTAATGAATGAGCGTGAGACCTTACTGTAATACCTACTATGTGCAGTTGTAGGTTATGAACTTTTATAAATAAAATGTATGTGAAAAGGAAATTGAAGCAGTGTGAGTTTGTGAGGGAGTAGACTAAGTATGATGGAACAAAGGTGGGTGCTGGGTGGGAAGAGTGCTGCCCCAAGAAGTTCATATACCATGCCTCCCAAACACAGTTCTCTGTGTAATCAGCTTGATCTTCCTTAAGCCTCCCTCACTGTTCTGGAGTCCTTCCTCCACTTCCCTAATTCCCTTTCTTCCATTTCTACATTTCTTAACCACTTCATTTGTCCTCAGCAGTGCTTTTGAGGCTGCTATCAATCCAGATTTGCCAAAATCTGCTCACATCACTTCCCTCTTCCTTCTTTTGTTTCTATCAGATATCCTTGCTTATCCAGTGGTTTTTGACTGCAAGGGGTATGACCACAGAGATATCTTCGAGGCATTTCTGGAGCTGGCTGTCTTCTAAGGCTCAAAAACTAGAAAGTCTCTTAAAGCACTGATCTAATTTTCCCTTGTGACTCCCTGAGTAATACCTCTATGTGGTTGTTCTGTTGTTTCTCTTCAATTGTCAGCTTGTATTCATGGGGTCATGAGGTCAATTATGTGATTAGGCTGAAAATTAAGTTTAAACAACAACAAAGAAATAATCTTGGGTGAATCAGCCTCTCAGACATAGGCATGCAAGTGCTTACCATGGGAGAAGCTAGAAATTCACAGTGAAGGAAGGAAGAAAGACTGTTTTATACTTAGTGTGTTCATGATTTTTAGAAAATCAATTTGATTCATTTTGGCCTAACAATTTATTTTAGCCTTGATACTTTCCTATGAGAAATTATGCTTAATAAAATGAAGACTTCAATTCCCACAGGGCTTCAAGCACAAGGATTTAGTAAATAAATTAAGCCCTCCTGTCATCTCTAGAAGAGCACTCACAAGAGTGTAACATATTTAGCATACAGGAGGTTTTTTTCTGCTTTTACTAAATTATCTTTGACGAAGGAAGCTTGTCAAAAGGACTATTGTACTACTACAAGTGACGTTTTCCTAACTGAATTTTTTAAGTTATTGAAAATAATCTACTTTTGCTGCCCATTAAGAAATTCAACCAGATTTAGGAAAAAAAAAAATCTCTGTTAAGAGTATATTATCTAGAGTCCAAGAGCTGCTTAAACCCATTTAAAAGAAATAAAAATTGCAGAAGATGTAGATTTGTGCTGCAGTGTAATCCATGGAAAATCAACAGGAACTCTTGTGAGACTCATGTGTTAATGTCATAACATGGGAAATAAAGCTTCATGTCAGCATAAAAGACTAAAAATAATGATCTAAGTAATACATAATTGGTGTCATAATGCTACTAGAAGTTGAAAATGATGAAGGAAAACAACCTGCTGTCTAACTTGGCTAAGGTTTTGCATTAAATGTATTTCTTTCATATTTGGCAAAAAGATTACTGTACAGCTCAATGTGATCACAGGACTGAAATTAATCTAAGCAGTTCTACTCTCTATGTGTGTATGTATTGGGTTTGCATGGCGAGGTTTTGGCAGTGGAGGGCAGGGAGGCTTTGGGGGAGGCTTCTGTGAGAAGCTCCCCGATGCTGGGCAGAGCCAATGCCGGCCGGCTCCCAGAGGGAGCCCAGCAGCAGCAATGCCTCGGTTATTTCATAGCTGAGAAAGGGAAAGCATTGCTGCTCAGGAGGAATTTGCAGACTTTGGAGTGAGGGACAATATGTGAAAGCAGCAGCTCTGCAGACTTTAAGGTCAGTGCAGCAGGAGAAGGTGCTTCAGATGCCAGGGCAGAAATTCCCCTGCAACCTGTGGTGAAGACCATGGTGAAGCAGGTGTGTCCCTGCAGCCCAGAGATCCATCTGCCATCCCCTGAGGGCCCAGCACCAAAGGAGGTTCCTGGCAGGACCTTGGGACCTGTGGACAGAGCAGCCCACTCTGGAGCAGGTTTTCTGGTAGGACTTGTGACCCTGCAGGGGACCTGCACTGGAGCAGTTTTTGAAGAACTGTCCTATAGGAATGATCCTGGTCTAAGAACTTGATGGACAACTGTGTCTCCTGGGAGGGATGCTACACTGGTGCAGGGGAAGAGTATGAGGATTCCTTCTGAGTAGGAAGGAGCAAAAGATCCAGCTTGTAATGACTGACCACAGCCTACATTCCCTGTTCTCTTGCGCCACTGGCAGGGAGAAAATTGAGAGTCAAAGAACCCAAGAATAAGGGAGGGGTGGAAGAAATGTGTTTTTAAGATTTACTTTTATTTCTTATTGTCCTACTCTGATTTGATTGTTAATAAATTAATTTTCCCAAATCAAGTCTGTTATGCCCGTTTTGGTACTTGCTGACTGATCACTGCCTGTCCTTATCTCAATCCATGAGCCTTTCATTCTGTTTTCTCTTCTCTGTCCAGCTGAGGAGGGGAGTGATAGAGCAGCTTTGGTGGGTACCTGGTATCCAGCCAGGATCAAGCCACCACAGTGTAATTACACTGTTTAAACAGGTGATGAGAACTATACTGAAAATTAAGGCAGGAAACCAATATATATGTTTTGCTGAAGAAACAACATTTTAGGTTGCTGCAATTCATATTAAGATCATTAATCTACCTGGTTTTTAAAGTAGTTAAAATATCTTTATGTTACGGGAGTTAAAATTATACCATTTATAGATTGAATAGATCTTTTTACTTTGAGTCTGTCAGCAGCAATGCATATTTGAGTTGAAAATTGCTTTTTCCAGTTTGAAATTTTGCCCATGAATTCACTTTCTGCTTTTATTTCTGACTTTACACTTAACCTTTGAAGGTATTCAATCCACTTCTGATATCTCTGCTCTTATTTTCTGAATCCAGAAGTTTATTTCTCAAATTACTCCCAAGTCTTTGAAGAATAATAGTTTTATACCTTCAGTTGCCGTTTATCTCATGCATTTGTCTTCCAATTTCTTCCTGAGAAAACCACATCCACTGTTAGTTAGATGTTGCTAACAGTGTATTTACTTTTGTATTTTTTATGTAATACAGTGGGACACTGGTATAATTTTCTTGTATTTTAGAAGAGAGATGCATAAACCTCTGCTATTTGCCTAAAAAGTAGAGTGAGGGGCAGACTCCCTTCTTTGCACAGGAACCATGGCAACTGCATTATCCCACCGATATTCCTCCTGTAATAGGTAACTGAAGATACTATAAAACTGGAAAGGGCTGATGTAAAACTCAAGAGACATCAACTGAAGTGTTCAAGAAAGATTTTATATCATCACTGGAATAATGTGATGCATTTTAGAGCATGAAGCAATTATTTGTTACCAAAAAATTTGGAAAAGTGTTCATGTTCACACTGGTAGGATATAAGAAACTGATAATTGTATTTAGAAATGTTATTTGTCTGTCTTGATTGTGTGTAAGCTACTTTAGTATCTCTGATAATGAAATTTCAAACACATTAAACACATCAGTATGGTTCCTATCTTACTCATATCCATGCACTCTTTTATAGACTTTATCAGATACTTTAACAGATCCATTAGTTTGAATTTAAATACAATTCATCAGTTTTCATAGAATCATAGAATAACCTTATTTGGAAGGGACTCACAAGGATGATTGAAGTCCAATTCCTGGCATTTCACAGGACAGGCACGAGAGTCACAACATGTGCCTGAAAGCATTATCCAGACACTTCTTCACCTCTATCAGGCTTCATGCTGTGACCACCCCACTGGGGAATCTGTTTTGGTGCTCAGCCTCTGAGTGAAGAACATTTTCTTAATATCCAACTTCAACTACCCGTGACACAGCTTCAGGTCATTCTTGTGGGTCCTGTCACTGATCACCACAAAGAGAACAGCGCCTGCCCCTCCACTTACTCTCATGAGAAAGTTGTAGATTCTCTTAGGGTTTCTCCTCAATCTTCTCCAGACTGAACAAGGCAAGTGTCCTCAGCTCCTCCTGACATGGCTTCCCCTCTAGATCCTTCATCATCTTCATAGTCCGCCTTTGGATGGTCTCTAATGGCTTAATATCCTTCCTGTATTGTGGCACCCAAAACTGCCCACGGTAATTTGAGCACAGTGGGCTAATCCTCTTCCACTGGCTGGTGATGCTGTGTCTGATCCTCCCCAGGACATGGCTGGCCTTCCTGGCTGCCAGGGCACTGCTGACACAGATTTAATTTGCTGTCAAGCAGAACCCCCAGGTGCCTTTCCGTGGTGCTTCTCTCCAGTGTCTCATTCCCTGGTTTTTGTGTACCTCCATTCCCCAGTTTGTGGGTACACCCTTACCCAGAGGCTCCCATCTGTACCTTTGCCAGATGTTACCTCTATAAATTCCAGCCCTTTCATGGCATAAAACACCACACCCTGTCTCACATCCTCTGCCTATCCCTCCTGAAGGGCCTGTATCCATCCAAAATGGACTGATGTCATGAGGTATCTTCTACAGCAGTGAGTGGGTCCTGGGGCTGGGCCAAAGCTCCAAGCTCCTCTTGTTTGCGCCTCCTTCTGCTTGCATCAGTATAGAAACACATCTGTTGATGTTCTTTCTAGCCAGTATCTCCTGTAATAAATTGAAGGATCTCAGTAGAACTCAGTTTTGGTGTGGTTTCCTATTGCTTATCAGTGGCAAGTCTGGTTTTGTCCCTTTGCACCTTTCAATCTTTAGCAAAAAGTTTACAACGAAACAGTTTCAGTTTACAACTCTTTCAACATGTCCTGCTAATTCCTCAGCTAAAATCCTTTTTCTGCTTTTAGACAGGTGGACTCAGTTTGTTGCCAGCACACTTGGTGTTGTAGAAACTGACCCATTATCCAAACCATAAAATTCTGTTGGCAATGCCAACGTCAGATGTTCATCTGCACGATCTTTCTGTTTCTTGTCACACATACTCTGCAACTGGAAAGACTGAGGAGAGCACAATTTGACCTTTCCTCCCTTGACCAGTTGTTCCAAGGCCCTGAGGTCCCTCTTGGTTGTTTTCAGCCTTCTAGTTGGAAACTCTTTTCTGCCTACCTGGAAAACCAGTAGAGAATAATTAGTGGGCTGTACCAGGCTGGAAATTCCTTTGTGATGTCCCTTACCTGGGTTTCAGGGAGCTAACGCACCTCCTGTGTGCTGGGTTCAGTGAACTTATCAGACCTCTCAAAAGGGAATTTCCAGTAACTACTACTCTTCCTTTTTCATTAATTGAGAAGATTGTGATGACTGGTTCTACCAGTCAACTTCCTCCTCAGAGTCTCCAGTACTTCCTAGTTGGTCCACTTCATCACAGTTCCACCACTGGGATGAGCAGATCAGCCTGATGTCACTTCATGTTGTTGTTGATGTTGTCCCTGCTGCCCTCTGGGAGCAGCACCAGGCTCTGTCCAAGAGCCTGAGACCTGGAGCAATGTATGCTTTAGTGGGTGCTCCTTCTGGATCCTTTCTGGTGTACACAAAGAACTTTTTTCTGAGTGGACAGCATGCCTGAGCTGTGCTGGTGAGGGCAGTGACCACCAGCTGACCCTCCTTGCCCTTTCTGCTCACCCTGCAGCACAAACTGAGTGTCCCCCACACTCTTTGCAGGCAATTCTTGTACGGATGTTATTGGGCTCAGTCCCTGATGGCACCACCCTCACTGGCTCAGAGCTGCCTCTCAAGTCAGGGCTCCACTGCCTCCTGCTTGGGATGGGGGCTGGGGAATTTCTTTCTGCTCTAATACCAAGGTCTTGCCAGGTGGGAAAGCTTGCCTCTTCCTCAGTGGGATCCTTGGCTCCAGAGCTCTTCCACTTTTGTCAGTGCAGTTTCCCTTGGAATGTTACTCATACTTTTTATCAGTATGTCAAACTATTATCAAGACTGATAATTGTATCTTGTGAATATCTGTCTTGTCACTTATTAATACTCCTATGAAGCCATCTCTGAAATTCCTTAATTTATCTTTTTTTTTGTGTGTTTGTTTTCATCTTTTTCCTCTGTGAGCAATTCAATAAATTATCTTACTGTCTTATGCAAAAAAGTATAGTTCTAGTATAGTGTGTCTTTGCCTACAATTTTTTGTGTACATAGAAATATACTTTAGAATTTGTATGGTTTATCAATGACACTATACACCCTGGAAAACTAGATGCAAATACTAAAAAGCTCATTTTCAGAAACACATGATGTTTTCAAGTTTTCTTAACGTCTGTTCCTTGGGTGAGAAAATACGGGCTTATAGGATGTTGCAACATCATTCGTTGCAATTTAAATTGTAATTGTAAACAGTAATTATTCCTCCCTATGTGGTAAATATTTAACAAAATTTGGAATTAACATTACAAGTTCTGATAACAACAGAAATAGATCATGTCCAAGTCTTCTGTTATGAAATGCTTTTTTATAGTCCTTGCTGAGAAGCACAATTATGCATCATGTCCAGGCCATTGACTCAACATACAACTGACAATTGTCAAGACCAAAATAAATGCATTTTCATTTTCAGTAATAACCTTACATTGACAAGAGGTACATGTTCTAACGAAAACAATGCAGAAAAGTTAATCTTCTTAAGGAGCCAGACACCTCTTTGCTATCGGATTCTGCTTTTGTAAATATTGTGTACAAATCAACTCAGTAAACATGCTAGTCAAAAATATAAACTGACTGCGTATTTTTCTCCACATTCAATTCAGACATAATAGTAAGTTAAGGAAATCTAAAGTCAAAATGCAAAAAGCACTTCATTAGCTTTGGGCAAAAAAAAAAAGTTTTGTTAGTTTTCACTAATAGTCTCAGTGAGACTGGTTTTGTACAAAAAGTAAGATAAAATCCTTTTATTTTAAGGATGCGGTAAACATTAACTGCTCATGCAAATACACCACAAAACTGGAAAAGAATGCATACAAATATGCAACATGAACTTTTATAGACTTCTTTTTCTGTTTTTAAATCGTTGTTTTGTTAGAATAAGAATTAGTTTGGTAACTCTTTCCCCAGACAGAGATCAGACATAGAGTTCCAGGGCAAAATAAAGGGGGTTTTATGATCTTCTACACCTTATACTTTTAGAGAAAAACTGTTATAAAATTTATGTCTGCAATAAAAAGCTAAAACATATAGAGAAAATTTATATGAGTATCTCCATCCATTCATCCATCCATTATCTATTATCTGTATAAATTCATTCTTTAACTCAAGTAGAACTGCACATCTTCCTGTAAGTTAGCATTTCACTGATTAAAATACTGCCTTTTGTTCATACAGTTTGTAATACTGCTTCTGGAAATAGGAGATTTCTCACTATTATTAATGGCTTGGGTTTACATAGCTGTGTCAAATTTCAGATTCCTCCTGATAATGTGTGGACTCTTTTTTTTTTTTTTTTAATTGTTTCATGGGTATTGCTTTCTTGAAAATACAAGTCATATGAAATTAACCTCCTACATTTTTTTATCAACTTTTTCATTCTGCAGTGCACAAAACATGTTTTGAAGAAAATTACAGGACACAAATTGCAAGCGAACATTGAATTCCTAATTCAGGAATTCTTCAGGAGTTCAGTGTAGTAGTTGTGTCCATGACTCTTTTTATGGATCTGATCTTACTTGTGCTGAGAAATTTTATGGTAAGTTCTGCAGTTAAGACCTTTGCATTTCAGACCCTTACTGAAATCTTTTTTGCTTTATTTTCTTGATTGACACTTGTACTTACTGTTCTTTAACAGCGTTTTCCTGGTGAGTACATGTATATTCACACAGTAAAGAAGCTAAATTAATTTCCTGATACGAAATTTCACTAAAGCAATGGTTGTTGCCCTGTCAAAAGCCCATGTTTTATCTATGAATTTTCTGAACTTCAATAGCATGAATAAACCTGATAATTGTATTTTTATTTGTTATGAGTTTTAAAGATTTAATGAGAGAAATCAATTTAACAAGACATTTCAAATGTTTAATCTATATTTCTTATTTCTGAACACTGTAGTATTTTTTTTTAAACATAGTTCTAAGTTTTCTGTGGAAAGTTTGAAATACATATGCAGAAAGATGATTGGCATATAATGTTTTCCTAAAAACTGTTTAGGGATTCAAATAGCTAGACATCAATTTGCACTCAGTTTAATAGCTAGAAACAAGGGAAGCTATCTTTGTGCATTTATCATATTACCTTCAAACCCAAACTTTCCTTTTGAGTAATTCCAACCATACAACTTTTGCTTTACTTTGAAGATTCAGTGTGCATCAGCAGGAAAGTGATGGCAGAAGTTTTATTTACTGCCAAGTATATCTTCATTTTGTAAGGAATGAAGGAATTTTCTTCTTCAACTTCATAAATGTCCATTTATTCCTTCAAAACTACCAAAAACAAAATCAAGTTATTAGAGGCATATGTGAATGGCCAAGAGCTTGATTAAGTGGGAAACAGAACTATGCTTGCCCAAAACATAACTCTCCTAATTTATTTAAAAATGAGGTTGATAGACACAGAAAAGATTTTAAAAGTGCATTAGACTGACACTGTATGCAAATATATGTTGTTGCTTAGATCACTTTGCTGAAATGCCAGCCAAGACTTTTCTTCTAATGTACCTGATATCTGAATGTTTTAGCACAGCTGAAGATTTAAATTAGGGACATAGCCATATATGAATTGCAGATATCCATGATGCATTTGCCCGAAGACAGAATCACATAACAGGAAACAGGTTGGACTTTCTTTTTTTCATATCTAGCCTATTAGGCAGTTATCATAATATGAAACTAAGGAGGAATAGCAAAGCTATGACTTGGAAGGGAAGTTTCTTTTGAACATGAGAGTGTTTCTAGGAATGGTAATTTCCATTCTGGTCTTAAATCAGTAAAGCACTTAGAGCAACTAAACTCAAACTTTTGTTTAGAGTGAAGTATTTGTTGAATGGGGGGTTTCAGCAGGTGGCATTATTCATCCAGGATATTTTAGTGGGAAATGACGTAGTTTGATCCTTTTTTTCATTCAGTGAAAATATGTAAAGCTTAATGGAGATTCGCAGCTGGTGAGACTGGCAGAGCACCATTAGCTAGGACTATGACACAAATTGTCAAATAGTGTGCTTTGGTTTTGATTTTGGAAATTGGGTGGATTGCATACTAAAATCAAAGTGATGAATTTCGAAATCTCATATTGAAACAACCTTATCTGTTAGTTCTAAGGAAAAAAACCCTCACATTTTAAAAAGTCATAGAAATTCCTCTTAATAAAGTATATAATATTTGGGAATGCATCAATAGAAGAAATATTTTAATCACCATGGAATTTTCTGTTCAAAGTATTATTAACCCTAAATAGTTGGGTTTGTGTCCTGGAATTAATGTTACAGCTACTACATTTGTTTTCAAAGCCCTTGTGTTTGCCATAGTTATGTATTTTTATATATGCTCATATTATATTAATATCTATCTAACCTTTTATAAATATCTGTATACTGTAATTTTGAATTCACTGTTTATATACAACCTGCCCTCACTTCTAAAAGAGAAAAGAAATTTTAAAATTCACCTAGCCATAACAAAGAAGTGAGAAAATATAATTGAAAAAAATAACATTTGCTTCTTTTAAAAAGATTGGGTTTGTTTGTTATTTTTTGTAAATATGAAGATCTAGGCTTTGTGCATGCTATTGCACTTCTTGTGTGTCTTATCATCATAATAATAATCTCTCCATGTACTTACTAACTCATTTGAAGAAGCAGCTTAAAATATATTTCTTCATTTGAGCTAACACAACATGGATCAAAATAGAGACATTTAGTATATTGACCTAATATTGAAATTTTCACGAGTGCTTTCTAAGTCAGTAATTGCAATGTCTTTGTAAAGTATATGGCACTGTATTGATTCAGAGCCCATCACTTGTGTCTAGTCTGGCATTTGAGCCTGCTGATGATAACACTGATGTCCACAGCAGGTAAAAAGTCCTAGAGAATATTTGGTTTCTCCTGGTTTCTCGCTTCTTGATCTCTTGATCAGTATTTTAGTTGTGTGTATTTCTGTACTGTCTTGAGACACAGAGGACTGTTTCAGTTGCAAAGCAGTTTGTTAAAAATGTTCTCATTTATTAAGATTGCTAGACTGACATGATACTAAATAGAAAAGTTTTGTTTAAGGTACTCTCTGGAGACTAATTCTAAAATTGTATTTAATGATTGAAAGGCAGCATTATGACATAAAAAGAAAATAGCAGTATCATATTCTAAGGATATTATGCATACTCAATTCAGCTTTTCAATTCATTTTTTGAGGTGGAATATGCATAGCTACTATTGTCTAAAAAAGCTTTTCTTCTTTTTATTACTTTATTAGCACAATTAGGTTAATGTCATCATTCTCACATGAATTTGTATTTTAATTGTATACAATTTATAGCATTATGGTAGGGTGGTCACCATTTCCTTAGCAACAGACTCTGCCTACTTATATACAGGTAAAAGATTTCTACGTGTGCCACATTTTGTATAGCAACAATAAAATATATATTTTTTAAATTATCTTTGAATTTGTGCCATTGAATACAAGAGAAAATATGTTTGTGAATCTAGAAACTAGAATATTCTAGAAGACGATTTTAAAGAAGTTGAAGGAAAAAAAATTGAAGAATTAGTACAGCGTCTTTAAGAAGCATACATTGGCACTCTTATTTTTCACTCTGTTATCAGATATCTTCTGATCAGATTGCACAAGGTTTTCTATGATACTTGATAAGAAACCTTTGAATGTTTTTGAAAATATCCTCAGAAGAGTTTGTAATGTAATCTGACATACATTGATCTGTGCAAATTCTTTTGTATTGCTCTTTTCCTGAATGTCACTTACTATAGTCAGATCAATCGTGAAATAAATTAGTACATTAGAATATATTTTAGAAACTAGGATGGTATTATAGCTAAATTCAAAATATTATAAAGTTCTGCCTCTAATATTAAAACCTAAATTACAAATACTTATAAATAGATTTGTGTGTCTGTTGAAGTGTATGTTGAAGTATACATTGGTTAGAAATAACTTTTAGGTATTTTTCAGCACAGTTGGATTTCCAGACCAAAGTTGTCTTGTCATGAGTGAATAAAAAGGTCCATTCATAAAATAATATTATCTGTTTATATTCAGTATTTTATATCAACTTAGTTCACAACTTTATGTGAACATAGTTACTTCATACTGAAATGTATACAGAAAGCAATTGTGCTATTTACAGAGTCAAGGAATCATTAATAGTTGAGTACAGTAAATGGCACTTAGTCTTCCATACTTACACTTCCAGAAAGATGATTATCCATAGGTGCAGGACTCCTGCTAAATACCTGAGGAAGAAATAAGGTTTGAGGAGACTAAGTTAATCAAACTTCCTCACAATTGAAGCAAAAAGAAATATATGAGAGTTGGCTACATCACTATTCCCTTCAGAGAAATGCAACCAGAAATGGGAAACAAACTGGAAAATAGATTTTTTGAGAATAGGAGTCAAGAATTCTGCAGGTTGCCAAATACTGCAGCAAGAGATACCTGATGCAAGTGTGATTTTTCATCACTGTATATAATAATTTGCTATTAAGCAAACACCTGAATTCACATTTTGCTTTCATTTGGCTTGTTAAAAATGATATCAAGACACATGGCCATTCTTTCCCAAAGATTAGAGATTAGGAATGAAATTGTCTGGAAAAGTTCAGTGGGAGCACATATGAAACCAAGATCCTGCAGAAAGACTTACAGTAATTTCACGACTATAAGGCGCACCGGACTATAAGGCGCATCTCCAGGAGTCAGCAAATTTCGCAAGTTTGTACATTATGTAAGACGCACTGGACTATAAGGTGAACATTTTTTTGCCGCGAAGATCCGTGCCATGCGCAACAAAATAACTAATTAGTAACAGAATCCCACGATCGTGGAGTTTACTGGCAGGCGCTCAATTTGCAAACATTTTTCACAGATTGGTGTAGCCTTTAAACGCAGCCCCAAGCGCCCTCCCCATGTGTGGGGCCCGGCACTCCCGCCCACCCCCAGCTGCCGAGGTGGGGCTCAGGGCGGCCACGGCTCACGGCTGCCGTGGTTCGGTGAGGCCACGGTTCACACCTCAGGGTTGCTGCAGTTCACGTCGGCTCGGGGCCGCCTGCGTCTCGGGACCGTCTGCGGCATGGGGCGGTGCAGTGCTGCCTGCTTCCTCTCTCCCTGTGCGGCTGCTGCTGGCCAGAGCCTGGCCAGTGCCACCCAGCCTGCACGGCTGCTTCTGGCCAGGGGTTGGCTGCTCCTGCCCCCTGTTGCGGCTCAGTGCTCCTGTGGCGCTGCCCCCCCTCGCGGCTCAGCTCACAGCTCACACTTTTTTTTTTTTGCAGCGAGGAGCTGTGCCGCCTGCAACAAAGTAATGAATTACTGGCAGGTGCTCAATTTGCAAACATTTTTCACAGATTGGCGTAGCCTTTAAACTCAGCCCCAGGTGCCCTCCCCATGCCACGGGCCCCGGCACTCCTGCCCGCCCCTGGCACTGGCTGGTGCGGCTCATGGCTCCTGGCTACCACTGCACGGCCATGGGTCCCAGCTTCCCCTGCCCAGTGGCCACACTCCTGCCCGGCACTGGATGGCTCAGCTTGGCGTGCGGCTTGGCCACCAAGGCCACTGGCGGCTCCATCCCCCTGCGCCCGGGCCAGGGCCGGCGGCAGCTCCCTCCCTCCCCGTGCTGCTCCTGCCGGCCATGGCCACCCACTCCCACTCCCCCTCGTGACTTGGCACTCCCGCAGCACTGCCCCTCCATTGCGGCTCACACTTCTGGGTTGGCAAATTTTGAAACTTTGTCCATCAGATAAGGCGCACCAGACTATAAGGCGCACATCCAGGTTCGGGGGAAAATTTTAGTCAAAAGGGTGTGCCTTATAGTCGTGAAATGACTGTACATTTCTTGCAGTACTGAAGCTTTCTCTAATACATGGAGGATCTCTGCATCTAATGGCCATTTTGTGTTTTGGTTTTTTTTTGGTTTTTTTTTTCTTATGGCAGCCTAACTGTTGTGAGAGTTACCATCACCCTGGGCTTTCCGCTTGCATAAAATAAAATCTCCATGGCAGCAGTGTTCCATAATAGGGAAAGGGATTGCAGGAAAATTCCTTCTATTCGGAAATAGAAGGTGCCCTTCTGCCGGACTGCAAGTCTAATCTTTCTGAGCTGTTTCCTAAAAATGACACAGACTTTTTCTCTTTTTTTTTTTTTTTTTTTTTTTTTAATAATGAAAAAACGCTTGTATTTTGTGCTACTGTTGCTGCATGTATCAGTCATTATTGCATCAGTTACATTTTACTATAACTAATAAGAGATATTATAATAGATCTTGCAGTTCTCTCTAGCTAGCAATCCTGACACCAAAACTGCTGTTATAGTGTAGTTCTTGCTGCCCTCTATAGCATGTAACTCTTGAGTTTCCCATTGGACTACAGAGTAATAAAACTGGAAAAAAANAAAAGTTAAAATTACCTATATAGGCTTTGTCTTCTTCCCTTTTTGTTGTTCATGTTCTCTTTTTTTCATACCACTTGTAAGAAACAGGTAAACTTCAAGGGACAACAGAAAAAACAAATTACAGTTTGATATTGGATTACAATGTTAATGAACAACTCATAGTTCCATGTGTCACAGCATGACAAGAACTAGTCATAGTTTCCCTGTGTCTCATTTTAGTTCAGACTAAATTATAGCTAGAAAGTCTGCCTACCTCTCAGAAGTGCTTTAAAACCGAATAAAAACCCTATAAAATATTTTCATATATTTATATAAAGTATATCAGTGTATTTCAATTTTTTTTAGAAATTATGAATTAAACTACTTTAATATGAATTCTATTTTAAGTAAGACTACATAATTAGTTTTGGCTGAGAAAGAACATAATAGTCTAGATGCAAAACATTTAGGTATCCATTTAGTGCAATAAGAATTTCTATTATCCTGTCACTCACAGAATTTAAATCAGGATCATGACCTTAGAACTCATTAACTGCTATAAATAAACATGCTATCATCACATACTTTTCTTTTGAGGATGAGATTATTTTCACCTGCTTAAGGACATAGAGCTAAATTCAGTAACCACATACCTTTCCTCCTAATGTAATTTGCTTTTATGAAGTAATCTGCTATCCAATTTCAGTGACTGTTGCTAGATATTACAATAGCATTGAAAATTTTATGAAAATGAACAGGTTTTTTTCCCCAATAAAAAAAGTTGCCTTTTGTTTTAGATCTTTACTCTTCTGACTTTTACCTGTATTTTATAAAGGTAGACATGTTACCTAAAAAGCCTTACTACTTCATTTAACTTCAGGTGATATGAATCACAACACTGTTTTCTTCACTGGTATTTAATATATCAATGTATTTGTCAACTATTTCCATGCAAGTATTTAGAAAAACTCAACAGGAACTAGTGTTTTAGAAAAGTTTTAGAAAAGAGTTCTCTCTCTCTGTAGTTTTCCCTTTTACTAAGTCTTCAAAAGAGTGAAAGTTCTTCCCCCATTAGTTGCCCTCCTCCTAGGTGCAAAAAAAAAGCAACATATTTTCCTCTGAACTATCAGTGTCCTTTCCATTGTTTGGTATTCCTCTTCTAAATCATGTTCTTTGGAAGGACTTTTGGAGCAAATAGGTTTTCTATCCTCTATAAGAAATCCACTAAATCTCCTATACTGGTAAGATTTTATGCGATTTCTTTTGGCTCGTGATGGTTCTTCAGTTTTGAAGTGTGACATTTGCAATTGATCTTCCATTCGTTACCATGTCATGTGTATGTGGAATAGAGTTGAAGTAAGGGTAATTGAGGAATCAAAGTGGAAGCAAACAGGCAGAAGAGTGTTTTTTTTCAGTCATCCTCCACTGCTTTTTTTGCCCCTCTAACCTTCCCCACACCAATCTTCTCTTCCCTCTCAGTCAATCTAATTTCTCCAGTCCTCCTTTTAAAATACCTTCCTGCTTAAAATACTAATCTTATCAACATTTCTCATGAGAAAAGTTATGTAAAAAGGATTTTCAACAGGATGCTGTGTATCTTTACTGGGCTGACCTATGTAAGCACCGTTTTGCAAGCCAGCTTGCTGTATAGTCTCAGTAGCAAGACCTTGGAAGTATTAACAGCCCACAGTCTCAAACTCACCGAGGAAATGAGACTAATTTCTTGAGTCAGTTTCATATATGTTTTTGATAAATGCTCTAAAAATGTATTCCATGTCTCATCCTGCAAAGTCAGTCCTCTTTTTAGATAATGCAAAAATCATGGCCACTAAAAAAAAAACCCTTAAAGTATGAATATGTGGGGTTATGAGTTTTTTGTGCTGTAAAAAACAAAGTTTTTTGGCAATAGTTCCTGTTATATCAAAACATTGCAGGACTATTATAATTTTAAAGTGTGGAGTATTTAAAGACGCATCATAATTTAAACTGGAGAGAGAAGTTATCTTGCAGTAAAAATAACTTCTGGGATAAACTTGCATTGTAAAACATCTTTTGTAAAAAAAAAAAAAAAAAAAAATTCTAATTTTAGTAGCTAATATTCCCAGTAGCTAATCAATTAAATTTCATTTATGACTTCCCTCCCCACATATTGATCAAATTTAGCTTAGCTGAGACATTAAACCAATGTCATATCCCTGTATTTTACTGTTGCTGACATTTCTGTATTATCAAGTAAAACGATAATGTTTAAGTCTTGTTGTAAATCTTGTTTTAGACAAGTGTCTCCACCACTAGAACTGAACATGATGTAGATGACAGTTGAATTTACTAAATTCATAATATTCATCTTAAAATAGTTTTATTGTTTCTTAAAATGTAGTTATGCAAATTAATAAAAACAATGGATATGTTTTAAAGATGTCATACCCTGAAAGTAACAGTATCTACTGCTTTTGAAAGTATCAGTTGCTGTTTCTGTTGCAGAATTTATAAATCACTTCCTAAAGCTTCTATTTTGCTGAGAGGATAAACTTATAGTGTAATTAACAGCTTTGGGGGAAAAGATTACTATCTGCTTTCATTTCTCGCAGCCCGGGAGATAAAGGTGGCAAACCATTTTTAAACACTTTTTGTGAAACTGATGTTGCTCTGCCATGAGGCATTTTTTTTATCATAACATGAAATTGAAACAAAAGAGGGGAAACTTTAATTCATTTTGTAGTTGTATTGAGTTGTTAAAACAGTGCAAGTGGTCCATTCTTGATCCAATCATTGCAGTATTAGGGTGAGCTACTACCTGACCTCCCATCCTGCCCCAGCTTATTAATAGGTCTCCTGAGCACTGCGTCTTACTTGTGGAAGATATATTAAAAAAAAAAAAATTATTACAGGACTTGTAAACATTCCCCTCTCATGTAAAGCTTAAGTGCATATTAGCAAAGGGATTCTTCTTTGCTATCAATGGGCAGAAAACTGACAAAGTATTCCCAGCTTTCTTCAGAGCCTTCCCTTTCCTCCATTTGTAACTCTAGGTTATTAAGGAACTGTTTTCTGTGGGAAAACTGATAGCAATGAACACCTGCCAGAAGGACAATCCCAAATTACCTTGTTAGACTCTAATCTCAACCTAAAATTAATTTAGATCTTGGACACTTAATAAATCTCTCTTTCAAACCATCTGTTTGTTGCTCCCAAACAACTAGGGGTATGCCTGCACTGCAAAAATAGAGGTCCCAAAACATTTAACCTAGAAGAGCTTTAGTGAAGAGCTTTAGGCTGAGTTGTATAGTTCTTTTTTCTCAAAAGCTGGTATAAAAATTTACTGAAAACTCTGGTTCACTGATAAGAGCCCTGGAATCAGTTGAAATATATATTCAAATTGTTATTGGCTTACATTCCTTCTTCACTGCCCCACATCAATGAGGACTGGTTACTTTTTAAACACCAGTACAGTTTTTCATTGCTAGGGAAACTTATCATCCAATACTGATTTTAATGATGTTGTGCCAGTTGCAATCCCCAGTGTTTTCTCCAAACCTTTGCCTTTGTCCATTTCATTTCAAATCACAACAAAGTGACTTACGTTGTCACTATAAGACTAATATTTCAGGAATACACATTCCTTAACCCAGCTTTTGACAAGAATAGTCCACTGACTATTTCCTAGATATGTATAAATGTATGTACTCACATACAAATATTTATATACATATGCACATATTTTAAACCTGTTCAAAAATAGATGTTAAAATTGTATATATATTATGTGCACTTTTTTATTCTTTCCTTTTTTGAGAGCTCCTTTATCTAAGTGATCTGACCTCTTTCTTTAAACTATGGAGAGTAGAAATTTCAGCTACAACATAGCCTGTAATAAATTTCATTTGTGTATTCAATTCTCCTCGGCAGAAGAGAATAATGTATAACTTGGAACTGAACATCCTCAGGGACCACTGACATTTTTCCCAGGAGGCATATTGCTATATGACCCACCAGTGTTCAGAGCACAGAATCAGCATTCTTTCTGCAGCCAGATGTGCAGAAATTTCTTTGCCATTAATAAAGCATACTTCATAATTTTGCATTCCATCACTGATACCATATGAGAACCACAAGCAAATATGCTTCTTTCTACATAATTTGTGCACCAAGTAACTACTACGCCTTGTGAGTGCCATTAGTCTTTTTAGAATATCTCATGTTCTTGTTTTTCATCTGTAGTTCAAGCTACATGTGGTTCCTTGAAAACATACCCTCTTATAAATTAATTGATTGATTTTATTAATTTTTTATTAGTTCTTTATCTTGGCTAATTTTTGTTATTCTGGAATATATGTGTTAACTCAAAAAGAGTTCTAACATTAAGGAACTGTACTGATGCTTATATTTGTACACCTTCATAGCTTGATTTATACTGGTCTACACAGCTAAGGATTGATTCTATTATTTTTGCAATCAGGTAATTATTAGCAAGAATTCATCCAGGAAATAATTAATGAATGTCAGGTTGGGAATGAAGCTGAAATAAAACTTCTCTCTTACGAGTTTGAAAATACCTGCATGTTTTAAAGCTTTGTTCTAATATTGCTATAGTAGAGAAAAGTGCAAGTTAATTGTAGATGAAAGAGTTACTGTTATTATAAAATGCTGTCATTAAAAGATGTAATTTCTCATTACAAAATGAGACTGTATATGACCAGTATTTGAATTCTGTTAAAGGCTCAGAACACAAGTCAAATTATGCC
>PYHW01010620.1:7361335-7385580 GCA_013186435.1 Turdus rufiventris | reverse complement strand
CCACTTCAGGGGTTGGAAATATCAGAAAATTATTCACATATTAGCCGCCCCTGAATGTAAGCTGCATTTCTGGTGTGGGAGCAAAATTATAGTTATAATGGTGCAGCTTATATTTGTGAAATTACTGTAATTTCATATTGACAGAAAGCATATTTCATATCAGAAAAAAAAAGATAAAGTTGGGAAACAGTGCATTAAAATAGGGGTTTTTTTCCCCTTGCAAAGAAGAGGCGATCATTAATTTAAACTAGGTAAACAATTTACATGTTATCAATAATTTGGTTGTTTCGTAAGCCCCTAAATAATATTAATTGTAGTGCATTTGAAGTGAATGTTTTAAGAGCAAAGAGTAAAAACTGCAAGCAGTAAAAATATTAAATTCAATCTTAAAGCAATTTCCTTTTATCTTAGACCACTGAGATTGGACTTGCTTTGGAAAGACATTTTTTCCTATGTCAGCCGTGTATTAAAGAATGAATTTTAGCAATATTTGGATCCTTTGTCAACATACCTATTTGACGTAGAAAAGATCCTACTGGGCTCCATGACTGGGACATATTAGTCATTAGTCTGTCTATTTTGAAAAAGAGACTTGTTTTTACAAAGGTTAACCAGGTGTGATTGGAATTAAATTCAAGCTGACAATGCTCTAAGGCACTTCATTTTATTTTGCCCTTCATCAGCCTGTGAATCCTGTTTAGAAAACAGCAAAACATTGCAGAATGCTGTAAATGTGGAAACTGCAATTTTCAAAGAGTACTCAAATTGACAGTTGCAACAAAGATCTTCTAAATAGTACACAGATGAAGTAGATTTAAATGAATTGTTTGCCAAATAATTCTGAATAGGGAACACTTTTGGGAATATCATACATTTATTTCATGGACAATTGATAAAGAGAAGAAATACATTCTAACAATTTGAATTGCTTCTGACTGGATACTTTGAGCCATGAAAAATTCATGTTTGGTATCCTTGTGGAAAAAGTATCTTTTATATGGGAATTTCTAGTGTTCTGAAAGATAGAAGAATATGCTTGTTTAGTATACAGGACTGTTATTGCTTGAGCTCTGTTTTAAAGTAAAGTTTGCTTGCTTTTCTATAGCAGTTCTTTGCATCATTCATAATGTACATTAACCACATCTATATTTTATTTCTGTTTCCCTTGCACTTTTTGACAGCTTGAAAATTTCTACCTTATCTTAAAGTTTCATTAAGAAATATCTGCAGGCTACAGGCTGATAGTCAGAAATAAGAGGAACCCTATCATTCTGACCTTATCAGGCTGCTGTGCACAATTTTTCTTCTACCAGCAGTACTTGATACTTTTAATCTGATGGTTTTTATATTAAAATTTAGCATATCTATTGAAAAAGCAAAGCTGTCTTGAAATAAGAAATGCTAAAGTAAATAAAAATTTCTTTTTATTGTATAGCATGTATTTAAGGGTTAGCAAGATAATAATTGAGATATCCTCAGCTGCCCTAGGGGTACTCTTAAAGAATTTCTAGTTATTGACATGCCTTTTTTAGTCTAGTGATAATAGAATAATATATGCAGTACAAATTAGTCCATTTCATAGAATTGTGTGATGGTGGGTCAATAGAATGGAAAGCATGAAACACTACACAATTCCTTGGATGGAAGGACAATGACTGTTAACTGAGAAGTACATTTGCAAGAGCATATTCTCAAATTAGTGGGTTTCTTTCACTGGAATACACAAAATCAACATGCAAGGATTGTTTGGGTTTTTTAAAATAAATTAAACACATGTAAACCAATTCAATACAATTTGAAGCAAAAGCAGTAGTAACTTTATGTACAAAATTTCCCTTAAATTCACCAGCATCAAAATATTTGGAAGTTCTGATTGTCTTTTTTTTTTTTTTTTTTTATATATAATTCATGTTTTAGCAAAAACCACATACTTTGGAAGCAGCATAAATTCTAACTGTTCTAATAACAGGGCTGATAACAGGTGCCTATGTCAAGGACAATAGATATTTCAAATGCAATTGAATAAGAAGCATGAATGCATCTAAAATTAATTCTGTGTGGCATTTCCTTTATGCAACATAACTTTATACCCCCTCTTCCATGGTCATTAGAAGAAATCTCCAATAAACATTTTCATAGGACAAGGAAAAGGAAGAAAAATACTGTGTTGCTGCTACTTGCTGAAGTTTTTAGTGTGTAACTTCAGCTGAAAGCTAAAAAGACTGACATACATTTGAATCTTTTCTATGACTGAGGAAAATTTTCTGTACATGGGAAGCTTGAGCATAGATTTTATTGTCAGTGTGATGCCACTGATTTCAGGAAGATCACACTTAGTAGTAAAAAAGACTGGTCTAAAACATTTCTTCCAAAGAATGAAAACATTTTATATCAAAATTTACTATCTACTTTGTGGGGATTTGATTTTCCTTGTAGTTTTTGTGTGCTAGTTGTTTTCCACAGTCAACAAGAAAACTAAGTGGAGAACCCCAAAATATGATTTCACAAATATAATATTCTAATAAATCTTCACTAGGAAGAAATTTTCATCTGTGACAGTGAGCATTTTGTTGAAAATGCACTAAAATAACATTTTGTTGAAAAATATAAAAATAATGTGAACTTTGTCTTATTTAAAAATGAAAAAAACATGTAAATGTATGTTGTTCAGTATCAAATTTTAAAAATCCTGAAGATATAACCGAAGAGGCTGATATAGTACAAAGAGTAAAGCAATGGGACATTTACAAAATAATTTTTGTTTCTTCAATGTTGAAAAAAAAAAAGATGTAATTGAAGTTTGGTTATACTTTTTATAAGCTTTTTATTTATCCTTCCTTTTGGCATGCTGTCTCCAAACATACAGTGCCCTTTTAGTGCACTAATGACTAGTAAGACTTCAATTTTGAGGTGCTATTCCATAACATACCTGCAGTTATCCTGGAAATACTTCAGTAATCCTTCAGTTTGGCTCAGGAGAGCTCTGCTCTTAAGTTAGTTCAGTCCTGCATCTGTTGTATACACTGATTCTCTAAATTTCTTGCTAGACAAAACTGATATTTAGTAGGAGAAATACCTTGGTTTGATGGATAACAGAAAATATTTTCTAATTGGATTAATATTTTTTAGATTTGTCTGCATGAAAGGGTTTTGAAATAAGGGAATTCAGGAAAGGAAAGCTTTGTGCTGTGTCACTGAGGTAGTGAGTAGGAGCAAGTATGCATAGACATGTGAATGCAAGTGATGTATTTTGTCCAGTAATCCATGCTGGACATCTGATCTATATGATATAACTACATTTTGAAAGGAAGGATGGCTGGTAGAATTCGTTTGAAAATGGACAAAACACTTCAAAACTATCACTCACTTTCATTTTTATATTCAAGTGGTGATAAAAAATGCCAGACACCATGAAGTTAATTTTTAAATACAGGTTATAATTTTTTAATATAACTAATAATTGATATCATAAATATATGTTCTGTAATTTATTTTCCTCAGTAAAATTTTTCCTTCTGTTATCATTGTTACTTCCCTCAGAATATTACCCATGACAAAGTCTAGAATTCTGTATTCATTACCTTACAGGAAGACAGTGATTCTGTTACATAGACAACAGGCAGAAAACAATCCTACAGCAACACATAATAAAGCACAAGAACTATCATGTTTACCTTAATGTATCATATAACATCTTAAATTATCTGTTTATCTTAAACTACTAGAGCTTTGCTATATCAGAAAATTATGAATGACATTACATTACAGCAATTACTGTAGGATGGTATTAACTTAAAAAATGAGCAAACACCTCCCCCATACCATCCTTTGCTAACAGAACCCTTATTTTTAAATATATTACTTTAAATTGAATATTTAGGCATTTTGTCTAGCCAATTTTTCAGTGCCAGAACTTTGATATTTATAGTTTATTTCAACTCTTCCTCTGGATTTTTTCCCCATATTTCATGCACTACATTATATTTTTTTCTGTTTCAACAGCTTTTTTTATGAGTCCCAATTTTTAATTTAGGTTAGAATAATTCAGCTGATTTAAGTTAAAGACAACATTAGTCTAGCTTTATAATAATATTTCTGTCATTCAGAAATATATCAGGTCATTATTATCTGCTGGCCCACAGGTGTAAATTTTGCATATTTTACAAAAAAATTTATGAAAAATTTAAGCTAATGGAAGGTCATTCTGCTGTATGGAACTGTAATATTGCACTTGGTGTGCTATGTGAAAGTCAAACTAATAATCAGATTTTCCATAATAATTAATAAAACCTTTAAAAAAAAGGATGGGAACTTAAAGCACTGAGATTGCAGACATATTTTTTATAGCTTGTATCTGTGTAGCTATTTGCAAATAACACAGTAAGAGCGCAGAGGAACTGCAGAAGTCATAGAAGAAACTGGGTGCACTTCAAGCATGTGTTGCTGTCACTGGTTTACCCTGACACTGTACATGCATGTGTAAGAGAAGCAGCTGGCTTCAGTCATACATCTTCATCTTTTACCTCACTACCTTCCCCATTTGCTTTATAAATCTTGCCATCTCTCTGTGCCTTGTGTCAGTTTCCTCTCCACTCTTTCAGCACTCCCATTATCTTGTAACCTAGGGAAGCTGAAGAGGAACAGGGTGATCCTTAGGGATTGTGTGCGTCACTGAGTTTCTCTGGTTCCGTCCCTTCTGGTGTCTTTCAACCATCATCCACACTAGGGCTGTAGGGGAAGGGAGCCAGGAGAGCAACTGGAATTGTGGGAACCAACTGCTGGTCCCATCCCTTAAATTAGAGACTGTGTTTCCCATAGACCACATTTCAAAAAGTCCATGTTTGCAAAAAACTATCTACTAGATTTAGGCTTTATAGAAAGCCTTCATTTTCCATCTAGTTAATAGAACTAATAAATCCTGTCAGACTTATCCTTTTTGAACACTGTTTATCAGTCACCACCTGATTCAAATGGATCAACACTGAGAGAATAGAAATGCATCTTTATAATCAGGAGACAAAGGACATTAGTATTGTATAAGTTGTAATTCTGGATAAACTCCTTAATCCTAGACAGACTCAGGTGCAGTATTGCCTATCTCTGTGCACTTTTTATATTTGAAGATTTAAAAAAATTATACTCAGGATTACTCATAGATATTTTCCCATGTACTTGCTTTTGGGGTAGCTGTCATGAATTTTGTAAAGTGATTTCATATTTCTGCATGGAATAGCTGCACAGGATGGAAAACAGACCAATAGCAATGAGATTACATATGTAGTTTTTAGAATAATAAATTACTCTTGTTATCAAATACTATTTAAAGATTGAGACCATCATTGTATGCATCATCTACCTGAATAGCATCTCTCCAGCCAGACCTTACAATTTAGGAATTCAGATAATGGCAGTGGCAATATTCTTTCATAATGATGTGGGTGAGGAAGAGCAATGCTGTGGTCATTTCCAGTGGCAGCACAGGTCAATCATTCTGAAAATGTCTTTTCAGAAAGAAGCACTCAAATCTAACAAAGCAACTGATCTCTGGGTTTCTTGGCTGTTGTTTATTCAAATAATACGTTAATTTCATATTTGTTTTTCTGTTACTTGACTAATGTAAGCTGAAAGGACTTAACTCTTGTGAGGTTGGGATGTGTTGACTCTTGCCTGGAACTAGGAACCCACCAGCTGCTCACTTATTCCAGCAATTTGGGGAAGAGAATTGCAAACACAAAAGTGAGAAAAATTAGTGAGTCAAGATAAATATGATTTAATAAGTGATGAGAATCAAATAGGTGATGCAAAAGCAACTTCACCACTTCTGACCTGCAGACCAATGCCCATTTCTGTATCCTCTGCAAAGGGATAGTCTGTCAATCAGCATGGCACATTTCATGAACTGCATTTCTGAGAGAAAATGTCGGTGCCAACTTTCTCATTGCACTTTAAGCTATTCATACAAACCTTCTTTCACAAAATGATAGTAATTTAATTTCTAATTCCAATGACCTACAAGGTCTTTTTCTGGTCTTGTTTTTTCTGACTTAGGTACTAACTTCTAAATATCTGGCCTGTTTTAGAAGCACTATAGACTGCCATACTGCCTTTGTACTTTCCCTTGAATATGTTGCTGCTTAGTGAATTTAGTGTTTAAGATATCAGAAAATTTCTTTCAGTATATCAGGCCAATTTTTCACTTCAACTCCGGGGTAAGCTGAAAGCAAAAATAACTTTCAGTGTGGAGATCATATCTGCCCACTGGAAAACACTAAAAATCTTTCAATTTCTGAAAATGTTACAATAGCTGACCTCAATATCTCCTTGTTTTATGAATTAAAAGACTGTGATTTTACACTTTTATTTCTACATACTAACTTTATTTTTTCTTGAAAAAGAAGATCTTGCAGCCTAAAAAATGGAATTCAATGCTATATAGCATTTACTGAATTGTTTGTACTGCTCTGACTATCACCCTTTTATTTTAGCATGTTATGACTATTGTGAAATAGATATGAAACAGAGGTTAGATGCTTTTCCAGTTAGCCTACTGTGCCTTCCATAAACATTCAGGCAGTGCCAGAGAATGCTGTAAAGGTTATATGAAACCACAAGAAGGAGTGTGAAATCATACTGAATCAAATTAGTCAAAGCATTAATAGGCTGAGAATGATTAGCTTTTTACCCTAGCTGTATTTTGAGAATCATATTAAAACTGGTATGTGCTACCACATTAAGTCTTTGGAGTGAAGAATTGCACTGTGCAAGAAAATTTCTTGATAGAATGGCACACTGTATTGCCTCTTAAGCCTCCTGAATCCACGAGGTTTAAGATAACTTCATGAAGTTCTCCCAGTAGCTCAAAATTTTAAGGATGTTAGATTGTCTACTTAAGGCTGAGAGCATTATGAAAGATATTTCCAATGCTACTTTACCAGGCAATTCAAGCCTCTCTTATATTTATTTAGAATCCTGCACAACAATCCTACACAATTTGAAGAGAACCAATTTAACCAGGTGGAAGCCAGCCATTTGATAATAACTCAGCAGTCATAGCAACAGTCTCCCAGCTGTGCGAAAGAATTTGTCTTTGTTATCTTGCCTCAAAATACAGCCTAAGAATCATTAGCTGACCTCAGCATCTGTATAAAATAATTAATAGAGAAATTAAAGATTTTATATTTTGGGGTTTTTGTTTGTTTGTTTGTTTTTTTCTCCAAGATCTACAGCAATATTAAAAGTAAGTACATGATGCAAGTCTAGATGCAGAACATTTGTTTAGGCTGTAATTGTTTGCAGTGGTAGAAGTCCTTTTTTTTTAATTATTTCAAATTTTATTTTAAGAAAGATCTTTCCATTTACAAATGCTGTAAAAAACCAGCCATTTAGTTTAGGTCTGTTTACATATCTATATCTATATCTATATCTATATCTATATCTACATCTACATCTACATCTACATCTATATCTATATCTATATCTATATCTATATCTGTATCTATATCTATATCTATATCATCTATATATCATCTATATCTCTAATCTATAGCATCTATCTATCTATCTATCTATAAATATATATATGTATGGGTATATATGTATGCATATATTTTAATTTACTTTAATTTATTATTTTGGACTTGAATAATAATTTTTTCACTGGTTTCCATTTGAAGCAAGTACAGTAATTTCACGATTACAAGCCGCACCATTTTGACTAAAATTTTGCTACCACACCAGAAATGCGGCTTACACTCAGTGACGGCTAATATGTGAATAATTTTCTGACATTTCCAACCCCAGAAGTGCAAACCGAGGTGCTGAGCTGAGCACCGGCCAGTAAAACCCGGGTTTACGTGATTGTTACAAATTGGTTAGTCTGTTGAGCAGCGCATGGCAGCACAGGAGGGGGAGGGAGGCAGGGGAGCTCCCTCCTTCCCTCCTCTCCCTCAGCCCGGGGGAGGCAGGGGCTCCGTGCTGCCAGCCCCGTGGCTGGGGAGGGAGGCAGGGGGTTCCCTCCTGCCTGCCATTGCGGGAGCGGGGACGCTCCTCCCCCTCCTGCCGCCGCCACCATGGGTGCCGGCGGGCTCCATGCCCCCCCTGCCACCACGGGGCAGCGCCGGGCCAGGGTGAGTGAGCCCAGAGATGGTGACCGGCCCCGAGCGGCCCCACCGAGCGGCGGCGCCAAGCTGGGCCACCCCAAGCTGGCCGAGCCCTCACGACCTGAGCCGAGCCAGTAAACCCCACCTCGGATCCCGTGATTCTGTTATTACTATTTGGCAACTTTGTTGCACGCGGGTCCTCGCTGCGAATGACAGAACGGCTTATAATTGGGTGCGGCTAGTTTATGGACAAAGAACAAAATGTTTGTCAACACCAGGCCATGCGGCTTATAGTCCGTGCAGCTTGTAATTGTGAAATTACTGTACTTTATTTTAACTAATTTCATGTGTTGGATGTCCTGTTAGCTGCTACCTGTAATTCCTGAGCTAAGGCATATGATTCACTTTTCAAAAGTTTGATCTTTAGTTCAGACTGGTTATCTGCCACTGCTGAAACAGAAGATCACTTTTGAGTCCCTGTATGAGCAATAGGGAGGGAATAACCATAATATATTTTTAAAGATGATTTTTTAAATAGATTTGCTTTAAATTTTGAGTCTCCAAAATAGTGCTTGGTCATAAAAGGCATGAGTCTTTCATTATATTATATATGTCCTGTCCAGCTGTGAGGGGTAGCGTGATTGAGTGGCTTTGGTGGGCACCAGGCATCTAGCCAGAGTCCACCCACCATGTGATGTTAGTTATCATATTATTTTAACAATTATTTTAAAGCAAATTTTAAGAACTTCCTTCCCCCTGTTTTTTTTTTTTTTGGGGGGGGGGGGGGTTGGTTGTTTTGTTTTGTTTTGTTTTGTTTTTGTTTTTGTTTTGTTTTTTTGGGTTTGTTTTTGTTTTTTGTTTTTGTTTTTTTGTGTGGGTTTTTTTTAATGTTTGTTTGTTTTGTTTTTTTGGGGGAAGGGTTTTTCTTTTTGTTTGTTTGTTTTTTCTGGTAGGTTATTTACACATCTTATATTTTCACCAAATTTTAAAAATGTAATTTTAATTTTCACACACTCTGTTTTGTTAAACTAGCACCAGAGTCAGAATGCTAGAAGACTCTAATGCAGAATTCCTTGCCTTCTTTAAAGTAATATTGAAAAGTATTTCCTGGATTAGGAGAATCCATCAGTGACTTATTTAAGAATAAGATAAAAGTGAACAAAAGGTCAAAATGTATACGTTATGAAGCAGAAACTTTGTTTTAATAACTAGGTATTTAACTGACTGGCATTGCTCCAATGAGTGCTTTATTAAGTTACCACACTTTCACCAGATTTCATTGAAATCATTGCTCCATTTCCAACATGATCACCAGCTATGAGATTACAACTGTGCTCTGTATATTCCTCTCTGATTACAATAAGGGGTACACCAAAGTTGGGAAGTTTCTGCATAAAGGAACTAGAGAACATTGTTTCAAAATCCACAAACTAATGCTTGAAATGCTCAGAGGTAACTGGATTCCTGTCTGCTCGTTTCATGTCAAGCCATGAAGTCAGGTTTTTTTCGTAGATTTTCCAGATAGTTAGGATTTCAGCAAGTTCCATATGTTTGACCTGTACTGTAGCCTGGACTTCTAAAAATCCAAATGCAAGGCAGTTAGAGTCAATGTTTTTGCAGGAGTGTTAAGCCATATGTGTCTGGTTGTGTCTGGAATATCCTGAATTTTTTGTCCGGCCCATGTGTTTAACCTGCTGGTCTAGGAAAATTGATGTTCCAGTGCTTCCAGGGACACATTTTATTTAGCCTCAGGATAAATTGTATCAGCACTGTATCTTTTCTCTATCTTTAGAAAGATCCAGACAGGGTCTCCTTTCACACTACTGAAACTATGTGCTACTATTCAGGTTTGGAAATGGATAGCTCTGAAGTCTATAATATCCCTAATGTGTATTCAGATCGTTGGTTGAATTCTTGAAAACTATGAACTGAAACAGCTTGTGGCAATGAAGCTTAACTGAAAGCAGGACTGCCCCTGTTGAGAAGGCTGTTTGTTTAAGGTTGGTTTTGGTGTTATCTTTTGACAAAGGTTAAGCAGCTCCCTGCTAAGAGTGTTGGCTGTTACAGACCACATTACTTAGGAATTTTATTCTTCCCCTTGCTAATACAACTGCAGAAGAGAACCACCTAGCTGCCTAACTTGGACATAAGCATTTTGCTAGAGACACAATAGAAAGAGTTCTATTCCTAGATAATCTGTGAACAGGAATTTAACCCAAAGAGATTTAGAATTTTTTCAGCACATTTAAGAACAGCAGAGAAGTTTTCTACGATTAATATATCTGATTCTTTTATTAATTTTACAGATATTTATATTTTTAAAATAGATATGCATTTACATCAATATACATTTAGCAATAATGCTGTTCAGTTTATAAAGCACTGTAATATTAGGGAAGTATTAAAAAAAGGTATCAATTATGATGAATTTTTATGCATCCCTAATGAGTTAATTAAAATGACAGTAATGTTTCAATTTTAATAAGAATTCTTCTGTTGTCAATGAGGCGAAAGTATTTGGGCAGATTTTGAGCATCTTACCTTGGTGCCCAGTGGACATAACAACAGAAATTAAGTGCATGTAATTAATACCAACAGAAAAAAAAATAATTGTTAAAAGCAATAATTACCATCTGTTCTTGTCAGTATTATTAATGTGCATAGAATAGCCTTTATTGCAAAATAGCTTACAACTGTGGTGTTGACAAAACTTGTTTCTTTCAAAGTAGCTGGACTTGCAGTAAAGAAGGTAAGGTGAGCAAACAAATTCAAAATGTTAACACAGCCTAAGAGTATTGGTGTATCAGCCAATTTATAATTAGTTGCAGTTGCAGCTTGCAAGGAATGCAGATCTCGCAGGAGTAAAACCACAATAATACTTGTGGATAAGATGCTGAACCATTAATGTGTCGTACTTTGATATCTTGTAACTGTTAATCTGGCAATGTAAATTTGATTTCTGATTTTCTGAGGAAAAATTATGCCTTGTTTCAGTTTCCATAGCTACTAGTGTTCAGTCGATGTATTTGCTATGCAGAAAGAAGCCCTTTTTTCAGTTTTTTAAGTTTAGTATACTCTATATTGCAAGACTTTTGAACCATTTTCTTAGTCCAGAAGGAAAAATTTAATGCAGTTTAGTAAAATGATACTTTACAGTAAGTTACCATCAGATTATCTTCTAACATAGTTTCCTGGGGTTCATTTGTGTTCTCAGATTATTGGGAGATTCCTACAGTCTCCTGAATCTCTCCAGATCTGGTAGCTAAATTCTGCAACTTGGCAGAGGAGTATAGGTCTGAAACAAAAGGTTCTTATAAGATTCAAGTTTAGGTAAACGAAGTTTGATTTATGCAAAAAAGAAAAAATTGTTTATGTAAAAATTACATTATTTTATTCTTTATTCTCCATAATACAGAGGGAGAATTCTCTGTGAGCTGTGGCAGAACTCAGAGCAGATAGAGCCAGTTGTGCATGGCCTATGCTTGTAGCTCACATTACATTTTTTGTCTAGCCTGAAAGAACCAAATTCTGCCAGTTCCATGGATTGCTGAGGAACGTGTGCTGGATTTTTTTTATTGCCACAGGATTCAAATTAGTGTGTGCATGAATTAAGTATACATTGCTATTCAGGGATGTATAGCTTTAGCTAAATATTTATACTCAGATTTTCCCATGCTGAAAAATGTTTTGAGATACTTTCTGAACTGAGGCAACAGACACGTGTCTCTCAAGGCAATGAGCTCCTCAACTTACCCAATTCATAGAGAGGTTCAGAAAGGTATCAATTTAGATGGTGAAGCTGAGAGCCTTGATGCTATCTCTGAGCAAATAACAAATAACAAAATCAGGCATTTTGCTAGATTTGAACAATGATGATTTCTGTTTCAAATCTAAGTGCATTTGGTTTGAATCGTGTTTCTAATGTGTTTGCCACTTCACTTGTTTTTGTATGCCCATTTTGTTATTCTGGTCATGTATTGCTGTCATTAATTAATGGATTTTTTTCAGTTGAATTCAATTTTAACATGAATAACTGAGAATAAATGCTTTTAAAGAACAGGGTGTATAAGAGATCACCAAGTGTGTCTTGAAATCAACTCTCTTAAACTCTCCTACGTGTTTACATTTAAGATTGAATTCTTCAATTTGTTCATCATTGGGAGATTACCATCCATTTCTGTATATGGATTATGTAAAACAGGAGGTTTGTGGGGGTTTTTTGTTTTGTTTTGTTTTGGTTTTTTTGGGTTTTTTTTTCCTGTGATTTTTTCAGGGCTATTCAATTGCTGTTTCTAAGGCATGATTTCAAAAACATTAAGAAAATTATGGCATTTTAGGTTCAGTTTATCTGAAAAGAATTTCAGATTAAAAAAATGTTCCGTTCAATATATAGAGGCTGATGACCAGAGAAACTCAATAGTTCTAGAAATATTTTGTCTTCATATAGTAATTTCAACCAAAGATATAAAATGGCAAATTTAATTCAAGAAATAGTAACATTTCTTCGTTCAGCATTCAGAATCACTGGACATAAATATTTTGTTGATGCTGACAAAGAATTTATATATTTCTTTTATATCTTTTAGCTTGCAAGCACTTGCTGCACTCACAGCAGTTTATAATTCTTAAAGCTCTGGTCTTAAATCTCTTACCAAAAACTTGCCTCCGATACAAAAATCTTAGGAAACTTTAGGTTATTCAACAGTTTTGTGGTTCAAATATCCCCTTGCACTGGAATAAGAGGCTTTTAATTATTTGCAGCAACACAAGATTACTTAAAGATTGTAAAATGAATACAAACAGAATATTTCAACTAAATGAAGGAATAGATGTCAGTAGACTCACTGGTCTAACAGATCCTAATTGCAGTAGTATGTGTACAGGTTATCCCCTCTATCATGGGATAATGATTAACCCCACAGTTATGTGCAGTAATTCTGTAATATGATGCTATACTAGTATCTTTAAACATATGACACTATTAAGTAGCTAGATTTTATAAGTTCATAAAACCATGTACTAAAATCAGTACAACTATAAATTATCTGAACTTTAAGCATAGCCAGCACAACTAAGAAGCTATGTAAGTTTAAGGCATATACTGTCTTCCTGAAATTCAGAATATGTGCAAAGGGAAATGCCTGGACTTGTGACTTGGAGTTCCATTATAAAGCTACATTCACATAGATAGTGAGTTTCACATTTAATCTCTGTTCTTTAAAGTAATTCTCTGCTAGTGATATTCTCAGATATATCACTAGATATCTTAAAAAAGAGTTTTGGTTTGGATGGTCTTACAAGGTCATCTGTTTCTAATTTAAAGAATTATGTCTGTAGATAATTTCTGATCACTGGGCCAAATTCTAAATGAAGAGAGAATTGCTCGATCTTTAGCTTCCTGAAGAATTACAAATGCTAGACCAGATTAATGAAATTTATTATGCAACTCATTATCAGACCATACCATTTCTTCTTACACTTAGCCTAAGTACCAAAAAATATAAATAGACTTGCTTTTGAAAGCTAGGCAGTCCCTAGTTTTCTCCAGGAAGCTTTTTTGCTGGATGCTATTGATAAAAATGAAAGAAAACTTATCAAACTTTTTCTATTTACTGAAATATAAAAAATAATTGAGAACTTCTATTTGGACTCTTTTGCTCCTGCTGTGCTGAACTGATCAATGGGGAAAGCACCCAGGAGGATTCATCTCTGAAGAGCACAGCAGTTTAGTTTGTTGTCAACTGACGCAGATGTTCATTTTACATTAATTTTCAGTGTTATTCAAGCAGCTTTCAAATTAATATAATCAATAACATTACTGACCTTTAAAAAGCAAAGGAAGTATTAACAATGGAATATTAAATATAGAAACCTTCTGTATTTGATATCAAGTTGTCTGTCAAACGACAGCTATTTCTAAAACAGTGAGCACTAAGAGAGAGATATATTAAATTTGTTAACCAGGTATTGAAAAACCATATGTATGGCAATAAAACTTCCTTCTTTTCATTTCTTCATACATACAATTTCATTCCCCTTGTTAGCTGTATGCGCTGATACAAACATCTTTTGATCATAATTTCTTATGTGTAGTGTGTGAAAATGCTTTGCAGGTGCTGGACTTAAATTGTCACTTCAGCTACCATTCAGATGGACACAGCATTATGATTTCATCAACACTATAAATCCTTATACTTACATTGTCTTTATGCAGCTGTTTTGACGACCATATGTACATGTAATTATATAACTGTAATACACATAATTTTTCTTCATGTTTTCTTTGTTCTATTCTTTTAAGTATGGGATTTGTGTTGCAGACACTTAGTTCTTTTTCTCTGATAGATCTCTGTACAAAATAAGGCTGAATAGTATAACTGTAAGAGAGAGACATGGATGGAGACAATATATGATACCAAATCAAATTGGAATATCAGTTTAAAAAAAAAAAAAAAAAAANAATTGGAATATCAGTTTAAAAAAAAAAAAAAAAAAGTAGTGACCCATTACTTAGATTTTTCAAACTTATATTCTCTTCATTGTCTTATATTTTTAACATAGGAGTAGTGATTTAAAGACTTCAGAAGGATATAAACAACATAATTACAACACTATTTCTGTAGTATAGGGCATGG
This sequence comes from Turdus rufiventris, assembly GCA_013186435.1. Taxonomy (NCBI): domain Eukaryota; kingdom Metazoa; phylum Chordata; class Aves; order Passeriformes; family Turdidae; genus Turdus; species Turdus rufiventris. The sequence goes on along the minus strand of PYHW01010620.1, from coordinate 7,370,846 downwards.
GCCAAATTACGGTTTGGTGAGCATCATCATATTTGGCTTCTTGTGAGGTACCACTTACTTGTTCATCATCTCTGACATGGACTTTCTAATTGTTTTAAGTGTTCAGTGCATTGTTCATACATAGGCTATGACTAGGTTACAATATTTCTGCTGTCAGCAATTTATAGGTAGATGTTTTCCTGTAAGTCTCATCTTCAACATTTCTATACTATTTTACAGTGTATAAAAAAGAGAACATTAATAATAAACAATCCTGCAAATCAAAACCAAACATAAAAAAGCCCATAATAATATCCAGAAATGTTGTTTTTCAATATTTTTATTTTTCCATATTTCCATTGGAGCTAGGAGATACCACAGTAATAGCAATAGTATAAGGCACACCGGATTATAAACCGCAGTTCTGGGTGTCGGCAATTTTTCATTCTTTGTCCATGTATAAACCGCAGCGGATTATAAACCGCACTTTCATTCGCAGCGAGGATCCCCGTGCAACTTTCACAAAGTTGCCAGTTAGTAACAGAATCGCGAGATCACAGGGTTTACTAGCTGGGCTTGGGGCCGTGCAGGCTCGACTCGACACTTCCCTGCCACCACTGGGGCTGTGCTGGCTCGGTTCAGCACTGCCCCGCCGCCGCTGCCCCGCCACCAGGGCCATGCGGGCTCAGCTCGGCTTGGGACTGCTGAGGGCTCACACTTTTGGGTTGGCAAATTTCTGAACTTCATCCATATATTGGTCGCCTTGGAGTATATGCTGCACTTCCGGGTTCGGACCAAAATTTTAGTCAAAAGGGTGCGGCTTATGCTCGTGAAATTACCGTAATTTGTATCTGAATTGGAAAATTAGGACATGGGAAAGATGGTAAGAATAACATCAGTGGAAATATTTTCCATTTTCTGGTAACTTTTTGGTATTGTTAGTGTAAGGGGATGTGGGGTTTTTCGTTTTCTTTGGTTTGAGATTTCAAGTAGAAAGATGTTTAGTACTAGTTGTTGTACCATATTGTACCACTGCATGTGTTATGATCGTAAATTGTTTTTTTCTGAACTTGTAGTTGTTCCCCCCCACCGACCCTTGAGCTACAGCATATGGGAATTGCTTGTCATTCTCTTAGTTTTTCAATAATCTAATCAGGTTCAGAAAAGTTCCCTAAAGTTTGTGTAGTATTTAAAAGTAAGTTTCTTAGGCTTCTCTAAGGAAAAACAAGCAATGTTATGTATGTTATAGTTATCATTCTTAAATTTTGTTTTCCTTTTAATATGTAAACCATTTTCCAAGGGGAATTATCATTTAATTCTTTTGCTTTCCACTTACTACTTCATTTCAGTTTTAAGTCATCAGTGCATTTGGCAATTCTACAGCTAGTTTCTCTGTTTTAGTAATTTATGCAGATTAGAAGCAATGAAGATCTGAAAACTGACTCCCCTGTGGCCCTTTTCAACACTTTACTTTCTAATCACTTTACTTTAATCAGTTCTTTATCTGTTCCCATGTTTAACCTGAATCTTTCCTGCTTTCAGTTTAAGATGAAGACTATCATTTGAGACATTATCAAAGACTTTATGTAGATCCAAATTATGGTGCTTGTACTCCTATTATCAGTTGTGTTTCCAGTCTTCTCAAAAAAAAAAAAAAGGTGACTGGTTGTCAAGATTTAAATTTCTTTAAAAGTATTATGACGGTAAACTGTATTTGTTTTAAATTATTTACAATTATTTATCTCTCATTATCTTTAAGTGAGTTGTATGCTATAGTGTAGACTACAAATTTTTAAGGTCAGTTCTCTCACTTGTTCCATTTTAATGCCACCATGTGTCACTCAGTGTGCGTGTGCACTCACACACAAATATTGGCTGTACTGAGGCAGGTAAAACAAGGAGTAGGAATTATTTTGCAGTTCCAGCATATGCAAAGCAAATCACTGTAGAACTCTTGAGGGCTGCAAGAGAGCTATGTTCATTTGGTCCTAATAGATCAGATGAGACCGACTATTTCAACAGTCAGAGGAATGAACCTGAAGGCTTTTCTGATCTTCTCACTGCCAATCTTCATATTAGAGAGGCAGTAAGATCATTGCAGATGTAAATGCCTTACTGGACTTTGAATGTGAGTGATCTTCTACTGAACCTAAGACTGTTGTCTATGATTTTAGGGCATAATAACCTGACCTATTGCTATTTATTAGATTTTTAATTTTCAAAACCTATTCTAAACCTAATCATGTTTAGAATAACATCTTATTTGATACAGGATTTTTTCATTTATAACTGAGAACATTTAAGACTTAAAAATTAGAAAGCCTAGGTAAAACCAGAAAAAGTAAGAGCAAAAATTACACCGATGTATTCCAGTTTTCAGTCCAGTGGTTAGTGCTTGATCTATCACAAAAGTATTTTTATGTTGGCATCTGCTGAAGCAGGTTGACACTGATTAGTTCTGAGTCACTTAAGTTTGATTTTCCCACTTAATTCTACCATAAATATAAAAGAACTAGTTGTATGATGATCTCAAAGTTATTTTCCTACCTGATTCTTTCTGTGATTCTGTGTTTGTGTGATTCTGTGATCAAAATTATAAAGGTTTATTTGAGAATCAAGGAATAAAATTGAAGATAACAGCTATGTTTTTTCTGGTTTTGATTACAAGTAAAAGTGAAATGGAAGAATGGACATGTTTTAGGAGTTCTGGATAGGCATTTAGTTAAGGTATGTTGCCACTGGCATAAATTATTCTGATAGATTCAAAGTTAAGGGGAATTTAAAATGCAATAAAATGAATACAAGTTGATTCAGTATCTGAAGGATGCCTACAAGAAAGGGTGTTTTACAAGCACATGTACTGACAGGACAAGAGAGAATAGATTCAAACTGAAAAAAGGAGATTTAGATTAGATACCAAGAAGAAATCCTTCACTGTGAGGGTGGTGAGGCACTGGAAAAGGTTGCCCAGAGAAGCTGTGGATGCCCCATCCCTGGAGGTGTTCGAGGCCAGGTATAATGGAGCTCTGAGCAGCCTGGTCTAGGGAAAGGTTTCTATAGCAGGAGAATTGGAACTAAATGACCTTTGAGGTCCCTTCCAACCTGACCCATTCTATGATTCTATGAATTACTGAAAATCTATCAGAATTAAGTATATATACGTTGAAAAGGTGCTTTTAATCAAATACATGTTGAAGCAAAGACACTGACAGGGTTTGAGTTCCTCTGTATCACAGTCACCTACCCAAACAGACTACTCTGGGATGCACTCTAAACATTAGCAGTTAAAAAAGCCCCACCAAGAAGTTCAAGTAGTAGCTGTAGTTCAAAAACTGACATTAAACAAAACAGTTTATCTTTCACTTGTAGGGAAGCCTGAGTTCTTCAATGTTTAGAGAGGCATGATAGAAAATCTGCATTCTGAAATACATTAGAAGGCTTTGAATTTCACAGTAAGTAAAATGAATATATTTGACAAGAGTATTACAGATTAACGCATTCTGAAATAACACTTCAAAAATTTATCAAAATATTTAAAGACAGAAGAACTTGGTAATGTTTTAGTAAGGCCTTTTTGCTCACTGATCTCTGATACAGTGTACAGTGAGTGGCTACCATGGTAACATACTTAATTTAGCAATCTTCAGATCTACGCTGACCTCAGTTTTATAAACATCTTTTTCAAAGAGCAATGCTAGAATAGATGTTTGCCACCCATAATTATAGCTATTAATCACTTCAGATACTACAAGGATGTGTCAGCTCTATATTTACCCAGTGGCATATGCTTGTGTGATGAAAAGGCCCGTACAATCAAAAACATATGCTCAAGTTTGGAACGGTCGTATTCCGTTACAGTGAGAATGGCAAAAGATTAGTCAATATTTACAGTAAAAATATCCTTTCTGTTTGCTGCAAAATCAACTCCAACACCCCCAAATAGAAGAACATCAATGACAGTGTCAAATAGTAAAAGAAACAGCAGGTGAAAATATATGGAATTTATTGTTCTTTTAGTTTGCAACTGAACAAAAAGAGGTAACTTTTATTTGTAATAAGAAAATGGCCCAAAAAGGTGTGAATTTCCCAGGCTATTTTTCATCATATGTTTATATGATTTTAACTTTCCTATCCTTCAGATTACAATGTACTATTTTAGCATGTAACCCTTTGGACAGAATGTCTTTGCTTACAGCTGAGAATGTGCATAGCTATCTCATCTCACAATCCCCAAAATAAGCAATTTATGCATTCTGTACTCCCCAAAACAAGGAATTATCTGCTCAGAAGCCATTTCAGATTATTATTGCTAACAGAAGGAGAATGTGTAAGGGCAAAAGATGACTGCTTTTAGTCCATAAAGAAGCACATGGTTTTTTTAATAGTGAATATTTAAACTTCATTAAATATGCATAATCTGTAAGTTTCTTTGTGTTTTTGTAAACATTTGTTTGGGTTTTTTGTAGGATTTACAGGCAAAAGAAACCACTTGATTTAAAAATACATCGATATCTCTTTCAAAATGGTTCTTAGAACCCAAACTATAATTCTAACACTTTCTTCATCATTTGTGCATAGCTGAATTTTCAGCTCAGTATTTTCTCTTTATTTTGGAATATTCAATAGCAGATAATTATGGTATTGCAGTATAAAATTATAGTCATTCCTAAGGTCATGAATCGTTCAAAGATAAAGGGACAAAAGCTGTTTTAAGTCATGAACGGGTTTTAATGCTGAATGTACTTCTGCCGAAATGTGGTTCTCCAGCTTTCTGAGCAGAGATGGGAATGAAATATATCTTTCCATGACATTCCAATCAGTAATACAGTGTTTTAAATGGAACTTAACTCCTTTTTCTTATCTGTCTTATATTTCTCAGTGTTTCAGATTATAAAGACTGACATACTGAGACAAGAATAGTTTCTACCCCATTTTTACCCACCGAGGTAAATCTGCCCCATTTTTTACTACATAATAATTTACTTATTTTGTGAAATAAGTTTTAAATAGAAAAGGTATTTAGCTGCAGAATGTCTTATAGCATAAATATGAAGGCTTATAAGTGTAGTAAATAGTATAGGAAAGAGTAAAAAAACTTCATTAATTCCTTATTTGCAAATAATATCTTTTTTCCTCACCCCTCCCTGTACTTTCCCACTCATCTACTTTTTTTTTTTTCTTTTTCTTTTTTCTTTTCTGAAAACACTGTCACAAAAAACTTTGTTCATGACAGAAATGAAAACAGCATATTTTTTACTCTTTCTGAAAGACTCCTAAAAATTTTGCTCTTGAAATAGAGTGAAATACTGCTGTCATCTGCATATGCAATCTTGGGGGCATTATTTCCTGTTTTCACACTGAAGGCAAAAGGAAAGTTTCAGTTATCATTACAGTGCTTTTAAAGTGATGAAAAGAAATGAAAAACAACAGATGCACTGAAGTGAGACAGTAAATGTGATGTGCTCTTATCAGAAAGCTGCATTTATGAGACTTCCACTCTGTTGGGATATGCCTCCAAATGCTACAACCTAACAGGAAATAACACAAGATGTCTACAAAAAGTGTTTTCTGTGATCCCTGAAGTCATGAAAAGAATGAAAAATCGGTTGACTTTAGCATGTTTTCTGAGTTTGCAGTTCAGAATAAGTTATTCGATGCAGAAAATTTAATGAGCATTTAAAAATAGATTGCTAAATAGGTAATACAAGCAATTATGTTTTTCTTAAGTCTTTGTACGCACCATACAACAGTACCATATGCTAAATTGCGCAGTATTTCTTTTCATATCTGTAGTGTCATAACACCTCTGAGTCTGAATGCTGTTGCACAAGACAGTATTCGATTAGAGAAATAAAAAATGGCCTTGATCCATCAGAACTTAAATCAGAGGGGCTAAACAAGAGAGAGCAGTTGAAGAGGAAAGAAAAAAGATACAAAAAGAGGCTGGACTATGAAATTCTCTGTAAGCATAGTCGCTTGAATTTGAGATGTTGAAAATTCTCTCACTAGTACTTAAAACAAGTACTGAAATATGCTTAGACTAATGAAGGTGTTTTGCCCATAAATGCAAAAATAAGTGGGAGGTCAGCACTTAGGAGCTACTCAACTAACACTGAGATAATTTATTTTAACCTTTTTGCAATTCTCCGTGCATATCACATTTCATGAACCCTGCAGCTTCCTTGATGAGAATCAGAGAAATACACAGAGGGGAACATAATTAAGATTAATCTAGATATATATTTAACTAACTAATGAATGTGGTTTACTTACAGTATGTATTCTGAGATATCACTAGTAATACCTTATCTTCTTTGAACAGGTAAATATCCCATTTCAACAGATAGATAAAAGAAGCGGCAAGAGACTTCAAAGGTAAGGACCTCCTCAAAATGCTTCAAATTATAATTTCTTCTGGTTTACCATTGAAGAAAATGGAGAATGTTAATTCTTTTCTACTATCTGGCTGATGAAGAATTGCAGATGGTATTAATCAACATAGACTTCCTGTTCATGGAGCTGTTTACATATAAAAGAAAGAATTTCACTTTACTCTTGATTAAAAGGATAAGCCTAATTAATTTGCTAACTGCAGAAACAAAAAGAATTCATGTGTGAAATAAAATATTAAAAACTTGTAACATTTTTGCCATATTTTTCCTTGTACAATATTAAAAGAACTGCTAGAAAATTAAACTTGGTAAGGATGCTTTTTTTCAATATGAAAGCTCTCTAACTGCACTTTAAAATTTTTTTTTTACTTGATACAACTGTCTTTCATTCCTCTAAGAAATATAAATTTGAATTTAGTTTCAAATATTTAATTAATTTTGAGAGATCTTCAGACTTAGAATAAGTGGATTGCATTCAGTTTTCGAAAATAATTCAATGTCATAATGTGTTCAGACTTGTGTTTGTGGTACCTCATTGTTCTTCAGCTACCTCCCTTTAACAAATAGTTGGTTTTTAAAGTCTTCTGTCCACACTTACAGAAAATATTCTTGTCTCTCAAGTATGCCGGTAACAGAAGACAAGATTCATTATTTTAAGTCATAAAGTTAGAGAGGATGACAAGGATGTTGTGGTTTGCCCTAAACTTTGTTTTGTTAACCAGAGAGAAAGAAAGAGCAGTAATTATTGTTCCAATCGTCACCTCTGTGCCTACTTTGTTTTAAAACACTGGGTATTTTAAGAGCCTTTCGCATGTCATTTCTGCATGTGTTTTAGCACATAGATTGACAGGATAAGAGATCCTAATCAATCAATATTTAGCCATACTTTTCTACCTTGCCTTAAAAAAATGTACCCTAATTTGTTTGTGTTCCCAAAACACAACTGATTAATTACAGATATTAATGGAGAAGTTCTGAGAAAGTTCCACAAGTTTTTGAGGATTGTGCCAGATATCATCTGAGTATTGGACATTTATGGGACAAAAACACGGAGGTGGAGTATTTAAGATGAGGCAAAAGGTCAAAGACTCATTTCCGAACGTACTGTATTCCCACAGAACAAGGACTTCAGACATGGTCCTGAAATATTCATCCTTTCAGTATTTTGGCCTTTTAGAAATTATTTTTTTCTTCTAGATTGAAATCCCAGGGCATTGTGAGGTGTAGGAAATCACTTTCCTTATGCCTCAGTGTGCTATCTAACTCTCTCCCCTCTCTTTATATTCTTTCCATACACCTGCAATGCTTAGATTAATCGAAAAACTCCAAATTTTGAATGTCTATTCTACTTTGGAAGTTGTGAAGCAAATCATATCATAAAATGGCTTGTGTTTTTTGTGTGTGCAATTGTGTTGCCATGCTTGTTCCATTTTTTATTTTTGCTTTTCAGGTCTTGTCTCTATATAAAAATATAATTGATGAAGTAATTTGTTACTTTTCCAAATACCTCTAGTAGACTTTGATCATGCCAAAATTTAAATAGTATTGGCTGAGTGAAAATATTTCAGTAAAAATAAGAAAAAAAGAACCTTAGAGGTGAGAATTATGGTACAGTTACAAAAAAGCATGCTAAAAAAAGCACAAGGGAGGGGAAAGAGAGGGTGCCATGCTCCAAGGTCCTATTTGAATGCCACTGAGGGTGCCTAGGAGAATCATCATCGAAGGACATAAAGTATCAGGATGAGAAAATACATGTCACATTTCTGACAGGTTCATCTAACTATTAAAAAAAAAAAAAAAAAAAAGCCCTATTCAGCAAAGGAGGTTAAAGGAAGAATAAAACTAATGACATTACAATCCTCTTGAGAAGTCTTGTTTTGTTTATTAAATAAGCCATTCTAGGAAGATAAGTAAGAAGAACTGCTTAGTCTGGCAATGTTAATTGATGCTGTCCTGGGATTTTATTGTTATGTATTACTCTTTTTGTCCTTTCATGTAAAGATGTCAGCACATTGTACCTGACAGGATGTACTGTATATTATGAATTATTCTAATTGGGATAGAAAAATGGCCATCAATTCTTGCTGCTCTGTATATCTAAGGCATTACTTTAATTTGTATATAATATTATTTCCCAAGTATGAGGTTTATTTTGGAATGCACTTTAAATGAGTAATGTTTCTATCAGTCTTCAGATGCAAAGTAGTTTATTCCATCCAGTTAAGTTTTGACACATATAGATATATTTCCCTATACAAATACAGTGAACATGTGTATACAACATGTACATGGTGGGAAACAAGGGCAAAAGATAAAAGGAATAGAACCTTTCAAACCTGACATGAGATGCTTAGAAGAGAGTTAAAGAGAGAGAATCTTGCACTCTTTCTCGAGTACAGCTTGTATTGACAGCAGTGCTAAAATCCAATGACAGGGACAGGAAAGGGCAAATATCAAATTTATTCCTTCATATTATATCATGAGTGCGTGGAATGCAAGCATGGGCATACTGTATCTTCTACAGCTGGCTATAGCAATGTGAGTTTCCCCCTTACCTCTATAATTCTGGGGCATGTAAGGTTTTAGAGATAATTTAAAGCAAAATTTATTCATTTCATGGCAGTGAATTACTTCAGGGATGCTAGTTAAATCCCGAAGGCAGTTATTTCCAAAGAAGATAGCTTTCTATCCTTCTGAATTCCATTATTATATTCACAGAGTCACAGAATTAACTAGGTTGGAAGAAACCTCCAAGATCATCAAGTCCAGCCCATACCAATAACACCTCAACTATAGTGATCATGGCACCAAGTGCCACATCCAGTCTTTTTTTAAATACATCCTGGGATGATGACTCCACCACCTCCCTAGGCAAAGCATTCCAATATTTTATTATTCTTTCAGTGGAAAACTTATTCCAAATATCCAGCTTGTATCTCCCCTGGCACAGCTTGAGACTGTGTCCTCTGTTTCTTCAGTGGCTGCCTGGAGAAAGAGACCAACCCCACCTGACCACAGCCACCTTTCAGGGAGTTGTAGAGAGTGATAATGTCACCCCTGTGTCTCCTTTTCTCCAGGCTGAACAACCCCAGCTCCCTCAGCCGTTCCTCACAGGGTTTGTGCTCCAAGCCCCTCACCAG